>JAQNBH010000008.1:21876622-22101622 GCA_028752905.1 Cladorhizidae sp. MBARI D1340-BT2 | reverse complement strand
TATCCGTAAGGTTTCCCTCAGCGACTGAATGCAGAAAACGACGTCACCACTTCTTGTAATCTTAGCCTGGGGGGGGGGGGGGGGGCTAGCTGCGGGTACTTAAACTGTTTTATCTACGCTGCTGAGTTAGTAAAATATTGTTGAAGTTCCAAGGACTCGGGAGTAGATGATGGGAAATTTATTGTTTGCTCTATGTCAGATTGCTTTGCTGTGTATGTTCATAAATCCCCTATATTGCAGGTAATGCTTTCCTTTGCAAAGCACAAGTCCAAGATTGACTTGCTTCTGTATTTTGCTGCAGGAGTTGTACAACAAGAATATCCAGGAGTGTACCTGTGCTAGACCGTGCTTCATATTCCCAATCCTATACTACATACTATAGCTGTGGTTCATGGTGGCATATGAGAAGATGCAGCAGAATTGCTTACAGGTAACTACTAGGGCACTGTCTTAGTCTAGAGATAATGTTTGGGTCCAAGATGAATATGGCTATTCTACAAGAATAGCTGTAGCAAACACAAAATTAACGCCTGGAATATAGCCAAAGCTATTGGGTACCAGAGTACTCCAATGCTGATGTCATTGCAAGTACATTTTTGATATGTAAACTACAATCTGACATTAATTGCAATCCAGCATATTACTGCGAGTTAACTCATTATCAAGTGATAATTGTTAAGTGATGCTAAATAATTTTTCATTATCTGGGCTTTTTTTTAAACAGAAAAGTAAATCCAATTAGATTCCCTTTGGTCCACATATTTTGGTTGAGGGTAATTAGTATGAAATGAGGTGCCTTAAAGATCTCGATACTATATATCTAAATCTGGTGGGAATCTCATGCAATGACTGAAATTATATGTAAGTTGCTCCTTGAATGCTGTTGTTGCTGTTATTGACTTCACTAGCTGGAGTAGAGATTTGTAACTTGTTTAATAGTAAACTGTGCCTATTTACACACACACACACACACACTCATGGACACAGATGCGACAACCATTTATTCTCGATCAGCTAACATCTTAGTGGCCCAAATAACTAGCAGTCATCTGGTGTTGCTGAGCCTGGATTGTTGGTGTGCAGTGGTCTCGCACAGACACTCTTCTTTCCAGTGGAGGGTCACACTACTGCGCTATTCTTCCAAGCACAAAATAGATCTATGTCGTGCCTGCATGCATACCAATTTACTCGGCTTTGCTCGTCCCTCCAAAATTAGATGTTATCAGCAGAGTGTAAAAATAACAAAAACACCAACACCCACACACAAACTCATTGCCATCCTTTTTACCACTTGTGTATAGAGGCATCTTGATAACTGCCAGCCCGGTAATCTGAGCCAGCAACTAATTATACCTGTTGCAGGAACACGTCTTCTTCAACATTGCTCTCTCCCTCAGATTCTTTACTAGACATCCAGGAGCGCAGAAGCTACTAATGTGCCAACTCAGTGCATGCACAACATATGATCTGTGGCTCTGGCATTGTGCTTACTCAAACACTCACTGGCTCTCTATCGCATATGGCAAGTACTAAGTATGTAGTACTCCAACAATGAACCATTTCAAGTGCTTCATGAGTACTAGGTAGTAATGAGTATAAGGCTAGGATCTGTGTCTAGCCACATATGTGTCTAGCCACATACATGGCCGTAGGAGCCGCAACGGCCTATACGGCAATTGCCGTATAGGTTTGGACCGAACACGCCTCCTTCACGAAAACCACACCCATTAAAAAAAAAATTTTTTTTATTTTATAACTTCACAGTGTCATATAATTGAGACAATCGAGGTGAGACATGAATAGAAGTACACTGAAGGACAACTAGCCTACCTATGTGACTAGTAGCCTAAACATGCAATGGATAAAAATTATTAAATTAATATTTAACCGATTAAACGCCGTAAGCGCCATATGGCGCGAGACCTTACATCCTTCGCCACACAAAAATATATAAAATGAACCGTTACGAGCTAACAGCCCGGGTTGGGTTCTGCACATGCCTAGTAGACTAGAGAACGTCACAAAAATGATTATTTCCGGTTGATGCATCGTGCAACAAAAATCCTGCGGTTGAACGCCATTTTTGTTGGTCGGGCTTTTTTTAAAAACTGCTCAAAGATGCTCTCCTGTGAGGACGTTATTTCTCAACTTTTAGCCGACGATTCTGGCGATTCTGGGTCAGATTCATTTGGGGAAGAAGGTGAAGACATCTATGCATACTGAGGAAACACTCTGGATCCAGTTGCTCTAAGAGAAGAGGCGCGCTTGGATGGACTTCTCGATTGTAAGTTTCTTCTAACCTTAGCGCTTCATAGCCTTTGTTTACCATAGTCAACTGAGAGTGTACTATTGCCAAATACTAGCTTATTCTGTTGGTATTCCAAATTCAGACAGGATAGTTATAGAAAAAAAGTTATAGCTAAGAGTGTAGGTTGGAGTTGTTGAGTTGATTTTCATTTGAATTTGAATTTTCAAATGTTGACCACAAACTTGATATATATATATATCTTGTTTTTCCCACCCTCCCCACTACTTTTCTTACAGCATCAGATGAGAGTGGAGATGAGGCATCTATGACTCCTTTTGTTACATTGAGGATGAGGAAGCCTTGCCTGAAGTCTCTACAGGGCGTGGGAACACGACTGGTGCTGGAGTTGTGCGAGGGAGAGGCGGGCGAGGGAGTACTGGCCAAGGGGGAAGCAGCTCAAGTGGTAGTGGAGTCGTAAGTGTTGCTAGTGGTCCTCCAAAAGGTACTGGTAGTAGGCGGGCCAGAGGTTATAGGCGTGTGCGAGCATCTGGCACTGGTTCTGTCCGAGCATCTGGCACTGGTTCTGCCCAAGCATCTGGCACTGGTTCTGCCCAAGCATCTGGCACTGGTTCTGCCCAAGCATCTGGCACTGGTTCTAGGCTAACTGAGGTCACAGGTAAGTGGGAAATAAAGGAGCCAACTCCTTTGAAATTGGACTATACAGCAACAGCTGGTCCAACTTCTTCATTGCTTGGTGCATCAAGTACATTTTTAGATGCATTTTACCTTTTTTTAACTCTTGAAGTGTGGGAACTCCTAGTAGCAGAGACGAACAGTTACGTTTCTAGGATGGCTAGTCTCTCCAGGCCATGGGTAGATACTAATATAGAGGAAATGAAAGCTTTTGTAGGAGAATGTTGATAATAATGCGAGTTTCCACACTTCCATACTTAGAATTGTACTGGTCCACTAATCACTCGGATTTGTCTGGATCTTTGGTTCGTAAAGTAATGCCTAGGACTCGGTTTTTGGAGCTAATGCGTTATGTACATGTAAATTCTATTGATGGTTTGTTGGTTACAAATTTGATAGAAGCTTGTTAATTGAATTCATTTATTTTGTTTTCTTCTGTCCGAGCTCCAATATCAGTAAGGAAGGGTAATTATCTAGAAGCTAGGATTGTTCTAGCTAAATCTTTGATTGGTTCTTTCTCTTCTCGGCAGCGTGCAGGTCAACGTTGTAGTCAGGCAAATAGTCAGCTAGATCGCTTCAGTATATGAAGGACAAACCAATAAAATGGGAGATAAAAGTGTTTGTCCTTTGTGATGCTAGGAATGGGTACATTTATCGGTTGCAGATTTATACAGGTAAGAACGTGGAAGTAGCTGATAAAACTGGTTTGTGTAGTAGAGTTGTTTTAGATTTGTTAGAAGGATTAGAACATAAGAACTTCCATGTGTACATGGACAATTATTATACTAGTCCTAATTTATTTCAAACGCTTACAAGTAAAGGCTTTGGTGCATGTGGTAGAGCTAGGTATACTAGGAGGAACTTTCCTCCAGATTTAGTAACAAAAGCTTCGATTAGAAATAGAGGTTATTATGATTATAGGTCTAATGGTGCACTCCTGGCTTTAGTTTGGGTAGATAAACGGTCAATCTACATGATAACTAATATACATCCCGCGGAAAATAATTTAGTACCTCCTACTGTAAAAAGGCGCAAAATTGATGGTTCTAGAGAGGATCTGCCATGTCCCCCATGTTTGCCTGATTATCAGTCATTCATGAGAGGTGTGGACAGAGCAGATCAGAGAATAGGCTACTATAATTTGGGTGGAAAGTCTAGGAGATGGTGGAAAAGGGTTTTTTCGTATTTGATAGAAGCTTGTTTATTGAATTCATTTATTTTGTTTTCTTCTGTCCGAGCTCCAATATCAGTAAGGAAGGGTAATTATCTAGAAGCTAGGATTGTTCTAGCTAAATCTTTGATTGGTTCTTTCTCTTCTCGGCAGCGTGCAGGTCAACGTTGTAGTCAGGCAAATAGTCAGCTAGATCGCCTCAATTTAAAACTAGGTCATTTCCCACAGTGCTGTGCAAAGAAGCGCTGTGTAGTTTGCATTTGTAAAGGTTACAGGCATGAGGCAAGGTCCCAGTGTTGTTTTTGTTTTTGTAAGGTTCCTTTGTGTGGTGGATCAACAGGCCGTGACTGTTTTCGTAAATACCATACCTTGGTGGACTATCAGTAATGTTTATGTACCCCCTGCTCCTTTCTGTGCTTCTCTCTTGTTCCCTGCTCCTTCGTCTACTTCTCTCGTTCCCTGTCCCTTCGTCTACTTCTCTCGTCTCTCCAGTATTCAAGTGTTATTCTTATCCTGGTATCTCATGTTTGTGTAGAATAAAAACATGGTGAAATATCATGCCGGAGACCAAGCAAGCTATACCCAAGACTGAGCAAGTTCTACTCTACCCGTGACAGCAAGACCGGAGCTCTACCCAAGACACTCCCTTACATAATTGTGTTTTATATTATGGTTTTATTCTAGTATGTGTTAGCATTTTCACTCTCTTATAATTTGTTTTTTGTATTATTATTTGTTAGCATTTTGATGGGGAAAACAACCCACTGGCTTTGCATATGGTAGAGGGTTTATAAATAGATGCTCCATCTTGTGTTGGCATTATAATGTGTGTATAATAGTGTGAAAATATGAAAATATTCACCCCCAAGAAGATGACAAGGTTTTATAATGCTGGTTAGTTCTGCCCAGTTGGTAAGGAAGGCTCGATTTTTTTACAGGAAGTAGAGCTATCATGTGGCTTAATATGATCCAAGTTTCATGGGTGGAGTCCCTGCAGAACGGAAGATATAAAAATAATAAGTAAAATACCTCGTTAATTCATGAATAATTTGCCCGCGGGTACTAGGAATACGGCGTGTAATCGGTTAATTAAAGATAGTCAAAGTTCGTCTTTTCAGCATGGCTTCTAGGTTACCCAATTGTCCTAAGCTTCCCGATCATCCGACTCAACCAACTAACTTTAGTTTTCCTAAGCGATCTTTCGGCCGAACCAATATCTCTTATCGCTCTTTTCAGAGCGCTTGGTTCAACCAATGGAAATGGCTTCACTACGATTCCAGTCAAGACTTGGCTTATTTTTTCACGTGTGTGCAAGCAATCCAAACAGGTAAGATACAATGAGGCAGCTTCTGCTAGTAAGCCTAGCTGCCACGTATGTTATCTTCTCAACATGCTTTGCAAAAAGCCGTGAACAGAGAGTACCTTATCAAGATAGCTCAGAATATTCAATTCCTAGCTAGACAAGGAATAGCTTTTCGTGGTGCTGGTGATGAAGTTGACAGTAACTTCATGCAATTAATGCATCTTCGTGCATTGGACGATCCTGCAATATCGGCCATGTTAAGTAAGAAAACTGATAAATATACTAGTCCCCAAATACAAAATGAAGTTATTAAAATAATGGCATTACATATTCTTCGAGATATAGCCAGTTCTATCCAGCAAGCCAAGTATTTTTCCCTGATGGCTGATGAAGTGTCGGATGCATCCAATATAAGGAGCAATTCATAATTTGCTTTCGGTGGGTTGATGATGATTTTCAACCCCATGAAGACTTCTATGGCCTTGACCATGTTGAGTCCATAAAAGCAGATGTCTTGGTTGTTAGTATGTGATGGGTCGTATGAGTCTTAGCATTCATAACTGTCGTGCTCAATGCTATGATGGTGCTGCAAACATGTGTGGTATAAGGGGTGGGACTTCTACTCAAATTTGTGGAGAAGAGTCACGAGCTATTTTTGTCCATTGCTATGGTCATGCTTTAAATTTAGCTGCTGGAGATACCATCAAGAATAATCAAATTCTGAGGAATACTCTAGATACTACTTTTGAAATATCTAAAAACTGCTTAAATACTCACCTCGGCGAGAAGGCTTGTTTAACAAGATTAAAGCAGAAATTAGTCCTGGAACAACTGGTTTTAGAACCCTCTGTCCCACTAGGTGGACAGTCAGGGCGTCCTCACTGAGCAGCATCATTTCCAATTATGATGTTGTTCAGGCAGTTTGGGAAGAAGCTCTTGCTTCCCCCAGATCCCCCTACCCTTGAATACCCTGCACAGTCTGCCAATTAGGTACACATTTTTCCTCCCCCCCCCCCCCCCCCCCCTCCCTAACAAAAATTTCTGTATAAATCCTGCTGTAGCTCCAAAAGAAGTGCTATTAGATAGAGTATAAGTTGGGTGTGTTTATTCCAGTAGCAAGTAAAGCCACTCCCGTTGTGGGTGTGGCTTAGTTGCCGTACAGGTTTACATTTGCTTCCTACGGGCCTGACATAGCAAATGGTAAACCTATCCGGATCTCTGGGAACAAGCCCAATAAAGACTGTTTTGAGGAATATACCTCTGAATGCAAGCCATCTGGCCTCCCTGTCATAATGATGATGCAAAAATGACCTAAACCTGGCTGAACAGTTGTAGTGCCCTGTCAGTAATTGCCTGTCTGTACATGTATAGGACGCAGTACAGGAGTACTACTAGATTAATAACGACTTACCTCGCTGCATGCTGCCCGGGCTACACATGCGAAGGAGGATGTCAGGGTAAGTGAGTGGTCAGGAACGTGGTGCAGTTTGGACCACTAGGTTTAATTATGCCTCATCTTGGTTGACCAATGTTTTGTTTACTGAAAGAAAACCAGGTCACCTCAAATGACTTGCTCTCCAATAGAACCAATCAAGAATAAAACAACATCATAAGTATTTTGTTACGTACTGTAATAAAAATAGGCTAGGATCTGAGAAAAAGGTGTCATTTTACAGAAAACCAACTCTTCAAAAGTCTAATTTTGATTTATACTTTTCAGTATTTGGCGTCTGCTTCAAGCATTCGTGACTTTCATTTGGGCTGCATTAATATGCTACTTCCAGTTTATGTTCTCTCTCCTGATAACAAATCGTCCTGTCTGATTAAATTACCCCCTATTCTCAGACCCTAACACATTTCTTTTTGTAAAATGTCAAATGCCAAACAGGTTGGGTAGCCAGCGCCAGTTCCAGTCAGAGTAGTGTGGGACCAGGCCATATTAGACTTCTGTATCAGGAGTATCCATTGCAGAAGAAGACGAGCATGTATGGGCAAACTGTGTGGTATAGATCATATTGCATGAGCCAGAGGGCAAGAACAGTCTAGGCAGTGTATACTCTAATTAATGAACTCTCATTAAAATAGTGGAATAAACAACTTCCATGATAATGAATGCTCTAGCCTTCACCAGGAGATGACTGACTACAGAGCCAGGGCTGCTTCTGCATCTCTCCTTGACTTGAGTTATCCCTAAAGTAATAGCCTGCGGTCATAAAGCTGCCATAACTAATAACACATCCGACATTGTGTGTGGGCATGGGTGGGTGTGGGTGAGTGTGCACAATGGTAATACATTTCAACTTGGTTGTCTAGAAAGTCATTTATTATGACACACACACACACACAACACACACACACGCATACACACACAAACACAACACACACATATGCACACACACACACACACCATGTCATGCTGACAGTGTGGGTGCTATTTTAAACCTAGTTATAGCACTTTGCTTGGATGTAGCCTTAGTCTGGGGTAGAGTGAGAGAGAATGCAGAAGCTGACCTGGCTCTGTTGTTAGTGATCTCTCTCAGGACCAATCTTGGCTAGAGTCAAGGAAATTAACTCCATAGACAGTGGAACTGGTCCCATTACTATTACTATTATTATTACTATTATAAATATACTATTACAATAACCTTCTCAATAATCAACTTCAAATTGTATTCTCTCGACGTTTCGACTAGATCGCCTAGCCTTCATCAGGAATAATGAAGGCTAGAGCATCTAGTCGAAATGTCGAGTAGAATACAATTTGAAGTACATTATTGAGAAGGTGAATTATTGAGAAGGTGATTATAATTATATATCAACTGAGAGTTCATTGAAAGATTATTGTTGTTGTTATTATTACTGTATATTACTATTACAATTATTGTTGTTCTTGTTATTGTTGTTATTATTGTTATTATTATTATTGTTGTTATTATTGTTGTTATTGTTGTTGTATTTATTATTATTATTATTATTATTATTATTATTATTATTATTATTATTATTATTATTATTATTATTATTATTATTATTATTATTATTATTTTATTATTATTATTATTTTATTATTATTATTATTATTATTATTATTATTATTATTATTATTATTATTATTATTATTATTATTATTATTATTATTATTATTATTATTATTATTATTATTATTATTATTATTATTATTATTATTATTATTATTATTATTATTATTATTATTATTATTATTATTATTATTATTATTATTATTATTATTATTATTATTATTATTATTATTATTATTATTATTATTATTATTATTATTATTATTATTATTATTATTATTATTATTACTGTAAGAATTACTGTAAGAATTCCAACATGATTTTAGTGCCCTTGGCCAAGACTATCCTTTCCCTGTACTCCCCAAATCTGTCAGAAATCTATAGGGAAGAGAAAATTAAAAGAGCAAGAGGGTCCAACATGTTTTCTTAAGCTTTAGAATGTAAGCTAGGTTAAAGCATTTTTGATAGCTAACTCTTCTAATAGAGTTCACTTGTTGATCAGCCAGATTACCTATCTCTTCCCTCCATTATTCCTTGTCTTACCTGAGCCTAAAAATAAAAGACCCTGCATCCCCACCATCCCCACCATCCCTACCCCCTCATCCCCACCATCCCCACCATCCCCATCCCCACCATCCCCACCACCCTCCATCCCCACCATCCACACCATCCACACCACCCCCTATCCCCACCATCCCCACCATCCACACCACCCCCTATCCCCACCATCCTCACCATCGCCACTATCCCCACCACCCCCTATCCCCACCATCCCCACCATCCCTACTGTGCCTGTGACTTCCCATATCAATGTCTCCCTTGCAATCGACTGCCAGCAGCATCTGCCAACCATCTCAGGTCTCCAGCTCAGACCACCATCTCGGGCTTCCGGCTCAGACCACCATCTCAGGCCTCCAGCTCAGACCACCATCTTGAGCTTCCGGCTCAGACCACCATCTCAGGCCTCCAGCTCAGACCACCATCTCGGGCTTCCTGCTCAGACCACCGTTTCAGGCCTCCAGCTCAGACCACCATCTCGGGCTTCCGGCTCAGACCACCATCTCAGGCTTCCAACTCAGACCACCATCTCAGGCATCCAGCTCAGACCACCATCTCAGGCCTCCAGCTCAGATCACCATCTCAGGCTTCCAGCTCAGACCACCATCTCAGGCCTCCAACTCAGACCACCATCTCGGGCTTCCAGCTCAGACCACCATCTCAGACCACCATCTCAGGCATCCAGCTCAGGTTACCATCAGCTCAGTCTTCCAGTGCAGACCACCATCTCAGGCATCCGGCTCAGACCACCATCTCAGGCATCCGGCTCAGATCACCATCTCAGGCTTCCAGCTCAGACCACCATCTCAGGCTTCCAGCTCAGACCACCATCTCTCAGACCACCATCTCAGGCTTCCAGCTCAGACCACCATCTCAGACTTCCACCACCTCTCAGACGTCCAGCTCAGGTTACCATCAGCTCAGTCTTCCAGTGCAGAATACTATATGCCGACTACCATCTCAGGCTTCTCCCCCCAATGCAGGCTAGTATCTCCGGCCTCCAATGCGGGCACCAGCTCAGGTTTCCAGCACGGGCTAGTATCTTTGGCTGGCTTCTAGCGCGGTCTTGCATCTCAGGTTTCCCTCTCTGGCTGTAGCTAATTGTCAAAGATTGGCCTGTCCCTCTAGCCACATATCACACTTGAAGTAGGCAAAGCCATAATTTGCTATAATTAGAGAGTTACTTATTGCTTAGAAAGATAGGTCCAGGGACACAACCTTCCTAACAAACTCTAATAGCAGCATGCACCACACACAAATTGGTAAATATTGATTCCTCTCTCTTACGGTGGGTCAGTGGCATAGTGGAGGTTCTTCCTGAGGACCCGTTCATTTGATCTCTCATAGGAAATGTGGAAAAGGTCCACAATTGTTAATATAAAAGTCCCCCTGCTCCAACTCATCAATAGATGTGTTTCCCAAATTAGGTCATCTTTTTAAAGTGTTTATGAGGTAGTAACTGGTGAGACTCGTTAACTACATACAGTCCTGCTGGCACCATGGTATAGTAGCCACTTTCAAGTTGATTATTGAGAAGGTTATTGTAATTATTATTATTGTTGTTGTTGCTGTTGTTGTTATTGTTATTGTTGTTTTCTAAGCACCTTTTTATAATTACTAGTTATCAACTTTTTAAATTCTTTTTTCTTTCCTTCCCTCGTTATAATTTCATTATACTCGGCACTGATAAGAATACTGTTTTGGTTTCCTAACTGGTCATCGTACCATTTGAAACATGTACTTTTTTCTCCCTTCTGTAGCATGCTGCTCACCATCTTGCTTGAATGGAGGAACATGTGACAGGCCCCCCAACCAATGCATCTGCCCAGCTGGCTGGTTGGGGCCAAGTTGTCAGACAGGTATATATGCAGCAATTATGCTAGCATAGCTCAGGGTTATTTCAATAAAGAGTGTACATGTGTTCATATGTGTCCATTATCACTTCCATTTATGTCTCGCAGCTCAGCTTAATTTATAGTCGATACTCTGTCTAGTATGTACTCGTTGGCATTCGTTTTAGGTTTCCACGGTAATTGCTCACTAACTCTTCATGGGTACCTGCTTGCTTAGTGGAGGTGTCTCTAACTCTTCATGGGTACCTGCTTGCTTAGTGGAGGAGTCTCTAACTCTTCATGGGTACCTGCTTGCTTGATGGGAGTCTCTAACTCTTCATGGGTACCTGCTTGCTGGATGGGAGTCTCTAACTCTTCATGGGTACCTGCTTGCTTGGTAGATGAGCCTCACTAACTCTTCATGGGTAACCTGCTTAGCTTGCTTGGTGGAGAAGTCTCACTAACTCTTCATGGACGTCCTCACTTTTTTATATGTAAGGAGGCGAAAAGTTAATGCATATGTATGGCGATAAGAATATACAATACTCTCTAAAGACCTTGCACTCCACCACAGAAATATCGCAAATGTTTATTACTCTCCAATTTAGCATTGCAGATTAAAAAAAAAATTTTGCTTTTTTTAACGAATAAGAATTTTCCATGATGCATAAATGGAGCCTACAAAATTGCTCGCGTGCTATATATTATATAATGCTTATGTTTTTGACTTAGACAAGGATGAGTGTTCTGGCAACAATAACTGCCACAAGTATGCTCGTTGTGGAAATACACTGGGGAGCTACACGTGTACCTGCAACAGCGGATTCTCCGGCAATGGCTTAGCTTGCTCAGGTACGTGAACACCTGGATGGATTTACCAGCAGAGATTCTAATGCATTGTTGCAAGTCACCACTTCATAGTTAAAATTAAATTCCTGAGGAAGTTGTGCACGGTTGTTAATGACATGTCACATCCACTGTATCAATAACTCTATGGGGACACACACTGGACCAACACCACACTGGGTTGAGGCAGGTTGAAGTAGGTTGACAATAGTTCTATGGGGACACCCACTGGACCAACATCACACTGGGTTGAGGCAGGTTGAAGTAGGTTGACAATAGCTCTATGGGGACACCCACACCACACTGGGTTGAGGCAGGTTGGAGTAGGTTGACAATAGCTCTATGGGGACACCCACTAGACCAACACCACACTGGGTTGAGGCAGGTTGAAGTAGGTTGACAATAGCTCTATGGGGACACCCACTGGACCAACACCACACTGGGTTGAGGCAGGTTGAAGTAGGTTGACAATAGCTCTATGTGAACACTCACTGGACCAACACCACACTGGGTTGAGGCAGGTTGAAGTAGGTTGAGCTCTATGGGGACACATACTGGACCAACACCACACTGGGTTGAGGGAGATTGACAGAAGTTGCAATGGATTCCAGTCAAGGTTTGTGGGAATGTTGGGGCATGGATTAAAAGTGGAGGAGCAATTAAAGCATTGTTTGTGACATGGCAGATGCATGCATCTTCATCAAATGTACTGCAGCCATGCCCGTCAAGGTTAATTAAAGGAATGCCCATATAAGGAATCGTGTGAGCACAGGTGTTCTGCGTGAATCAAAGTGATAACTCCGTGTAATTCCAACTCATACAGATATTGATGAGTGTGTAGGAATCAACCTCTGTAGTCCCGATGGCACGTGCCACAACACCATTGGCAACTACACTTGCTCTTGCAGAACTGGATACTCAGGAAATGGTTACTCTTGCACAGGTATGCAGATAATGGAAGTGCCGTGGGGAGGGATGGGAGGAGGGGGAGGGGGAGGGAGGGAAAGGGCTGGTTGGGAGTATGGAAGACGAGGGGAAGTGCTGAGAGGGGAAGAGGGTTTGGGTTCTACAGAGCAAAAGTGGAAATTCGTATGTCCTGACAACCAGGTAGCTGAATGCCAACTTCATTCGTGGTTTGTTGTGTTTTTAGCACCTCTCAAAGGGTTCGGAGTGTAAATACAATAAGCTGCAGCTTGGTATAAGAATCAGCTGCATTCATGTAAGCAGACAAAAGCTACACAGCGCTCGCTACTTGTCTACTACAAAATTCACAGCAAAGAAATCCATACAGGAGCACCTCCTTCTCTTCAAGAGTGAAGGAATTCTGACTGACAGTGTCTGAGTTTGTGCCATTGCTTATGGCATGTAATCGGTTAAAGGATAGCTCTGAGTCTACCCACATACTTAACATAATAAAGCTTAGAATGTCTAGATCCACATATAACTATAATACAGCTTAAAGGATAGCTCTAACCACATACCTTAACTGTCTGTCCACATACTTAACTATAATAAAGCTTAGATCCACATATAACTATAATACAGCTTGAATGGCTCTAACCACATACCTTAACTGTCTGTCCACATACTTAACTATAATAAAAGCTTTAAAGGATAACTCTATCCACATACTCTCTTTTGATACCCGAAGCATAAGGTACAAGTAGCCACTATGTACCACCAGAGAGCCTCTCTAGGTCAAGATGTGAGTTAAGATGATTCGTGAATTTTTGTGGTTTCAGGAGAGATGGTGGGCCTAGCAGAAGATTGAAATTATGGAAAGGCATTCGTTTCAAAAATAAACATGATGGGTCCTTGGACTCTGCACTTTAATTTGCAACTTTTGGCTTAGCAAAAAAAAAAGTTGACTAATTCAGTACCAAAATTTCCCAGACCCAGATGCAGTAGCATGTAATTGCAAAGTCATCTAAGTGTGAAGCAAAATGCAAATCCGAGTATAAGTTCAAATGATCATCAAGTTTAATTGCAACCCGAGCGCTGCACCATGTGAAGCAGCCGATGCATGCCCTTGAGGCATGTCTGCGTAAGTGTTATAAGTGTGGAGGGGGTCTCTTGGGATGTTTATTATTGCAGAGGTCAGGTTGACCTGGTGAATGCTACTCATGTTTGGCTGACATATATGGAACCTCGACAGACACTTTGTACTTGTCGAGGTTACACGAATATGGTGCTGTCTGGAACCAGATGGCCTCACACACACACACACACACACACACAACACACACACACACACACCAACATACACACATACACACCAACACACACACACATACCAACACACACACACACACCAACACACACACATACACACAACAACACACACACACACACACACACACCAACATACACACATACACACACACACACCAACACACACACACACCAACACACACACATACCAGCACATACACACACACACACACATACACATACACACACAACAACACACACACACACACACACATACACACAACAACACACACACACACATACTAACACATACACACACACACACACGTACCAACACATACACACACACACACACATACCAACACATACACACACACACACACGTACCAACACATACACACACACACACACAGTGTGCCCGGCACTCTAACTCTGCCTGGTTATATTCATCAGCTTCCTCCTCTCTTTAATGAGTACACACACAACACACTAAAGTACGTGGAATGGAGACTCCCAAATTACCTTTTTATGCATTCCTGAACTTTGATCTAAAGCATAGTGAAGGCGTGCTGAACTGGTAAGCCATTGGAAATAATACTCCATCGCAACTCAAAAGCCGCTCAGCAACACATCACCACCTGGAGATCTATTTTTTATTTTTTTGAGTTTACACCATTCGATTGGCAGCTTTATTTGGTGCGAGTTTATACTTTTTCAAACTCTGGAATGCAATGCATCATTGGAATGTATCATTGGAATGCATTATTGGAATGTAAAAATAATGAGCTGCAGTTTTGGTATTTGAATCAGCTCCATTGAGGTAAGCATCATGCCACTCTATGTCTGCAACAAAACTTCCAATAGTAGTAGTAGTAGTAGTAGTAGTAGTAATAATAACCATTGCTATTAGGTTGTTATTGTCATTGTTAATTTAGATGTCGATGAATGCGTGTCAGGAAGTCACATTTGCAGTACTAATGGCCACTGCCATAACGCCAAGGGAAGCTATACCTGCGCCTGCAACACTGGATACATCGGCAGTGGCCTCTACTGCAATGGTGAGGCTGGACCAATAAGGGAGTGCATACAGAAATAAGAGCATAATATGTTTATAGAGTGCATGCCCTCACACTGGGAGAGATGATGTATTCCCTGCCACCTGCTGCCCTTTGGCTCAGTGCCAAGCAGCCTCTTAAATATAAGCGGCAGATTTCTTTCAGCTGCTGCTGTTAGACATGTGCTAAGTCAGAATGATCGCACCTGAAGTAGGCGGAGTTATAAGTGCCTATAATTAGAGCCGAGAGAACTCGACTGCTCCAGGTGTTAGCTGCCTTGGGGAAAGCAGATTCCATTTTTACCAGCCTTGATCTTTGAGCGAAAGCATCTTCCCTACTCACCACTAAAATAGCATCACAGCATATGGACTAGAAGACTACAAGGTCACGTTGCCACATGCACGGGGGGGGGGGAGGGGGGGGGGTTGGAGTTTGGGGTGGGAGGGGGGATAAGGAGGAGGGCTGAAAGGTTCCCGACGAGGCAAACTCGCGCCACTCAGAGCCTTTTCTCACTGACCCATGGATGTGTGTTTGTGCATTCAGTTAGTTGGATTAAGGATAATATCATCACACACACACACACACACACACCAACACATACACACATATACACACACACATACCAACACATACACACACACACACACATACCAACACATACACACACACACACACACATACCAACACATGATTGTCAGAGCTTCAGTACAGACTTCAGAGTTAGCGTAGTTCGAGGGGGGGGGGGGGGGGTGGAAACTAATTTTGAGTTTGGGGGACAGGGATAGAAACGATGTAGCTTTGTGGCTTGGGGTTTCTATCTCAAAACCTCAGGACATGTGCTGCTACTGAAGTTGTACGTAGGGGGAGTAGTGACCACTCCCACTTCCCTATGGGGACGCTACTGAGTTTAGTCGGTGAATGTTTTTCCCCCTTCCTTCAGACGTTGATGAGTGCCGGTCCAACACAGACAGATGTCACCATCGCGCAACATGCACCAACAGCATCGGGAGCTACAACTGTTCTTGCAACTCTGGTTACCAGGGCGATGGGATCAGCTGCACAGGTGACATATGAGTGGATGTCGGTAGTTTTAATGCTTATAAGTGGTAATTTCACTACTAACATCCTGAGCTTGCCTTAACGAGTTAACCACAACTTTCCTTTGAAGAGAAAAGGTGATAAGTCGTAACAAGCATCATCATGATGACTTCATGAGCATTGCCCACTACAGCTCCTGCCATATATTATGCTAACCCTTGCCCTAGCTACAGCCTCTGCCCTAATCCTAGACATTATGTTAACACTTGCCCTAGCTACAGCCTCTGCCCTAATCCTAGACATTATGTTAACCCTTGCCCTAGCTACAGACCCTGCCCTAATCCTAGACATTATGCTAACCCTTGCCCTAGCTACAGCCTCTGCCATAATCCTAGACATTAGGCTAGGGCTAGGGCTAAGGCTAGGGCTAGGGCTAGGGCTAGTATGCTACCCTTGCCCTAGCTACACCCTCTGCCCTAATCCTAGACATTATGCTAACCCTTGCCCTAGTTACAGCCTCTGCCCTAACCCTAGACATTATGTTAACCCTTGCCCTAGTTACCCTGGCCCTAATCCTAGATATGTTAACCCTTGCCCTAGATACCCTGGCCCTAATCCTAGACATGTTAACCCTTGCCCTAGTTATCCTGGCCCTAATCCTAGGTATTGCCTGGCCCTAGCCCTACCTGAATCCCTAATCCAGTGCTGTTCCTGATGTCCGGAGATTAAGCCGCAGGGAAGCAACCGGAAGGCCCAGTACGGTACAGTTTTCTGTTCTTCTGTCCAACAGAATTCAAGTACTCCATAAGCAATTGTACAAGGACCATCGAGTATAAACACACGCATTATTGAAGGTTGATGCCATGACTTTCTCCATAACCAACTTAGACTTGCCCGCTCAACGTTTCGGTTAGCTATGCTCTAGCCTTCATCAACTTGTGTCTAGATGTTCCAGCTAGATGCTCTAGCCTTCATCAACTTGTGTCTAGATGTTCCAGCTAGCCTTCATCAACTTGTGTCTAGATATTCCAGCTAGATGCTCTAGCCTTCATCAACTTGTATCTAGATGTTCCAGCTAGATGCTCTAGCCTTCATCAACTTGTGTCTAGATGTTCCAGCTAGATGGTCTAGCCTTCATCAACTTGTGTCTAGATGTTCCAGCTAGATGCTCTTGCCTTCATCAACTTGTGTCTAGATGTTCCAGCTAGATGCTCTAGCCTTCATCAACTTGTATCTAGATGTTCCAGCTAGATGCTCTTGCCTTCATCAACTTGTGTCTAGATGTTCCAGCTAGATGCTCTAGCCTTCATCAACTTGTATCTAGATGTTCCAGCTAGATGCTCTAGCCTTCATCAACTTGTGTCTAGATGTTCCAGCTAGATGCTCTAGCCTTCATCAACTTGTATCTAGATGTTCCGGCTAGATGCTCTAGCCTTCATCAACTTCCATCTTCTAGATGTTCCAGCTAGATGCTCTAGTCTACATTAACTTGTGTCTAGACATTCCGGCTAGATGTGCTCTAGTCTTCATCAACTTCTATCTAGATGTTCCAGCTAGATACTCTAGTCTTAATCAACTTGTATCTAGATGTTCCAGCTAGATGCTCTAGCCTTCATCAACTTCTATCTAGATGTTCCAGCTAGATGGTCTAGTCTACATTAACTTGTGTCTAGATGTTACAGCTAGATGCTCTAGTCTTCATCAACTTCTATCTAGATGTTCCAGCTAGATGCTCTAGTCTTCATCAGAGGTAATTCCATTATGTCAACTGGAGTTCGTTGAGTACTTAACGTCAGTTCAAAATACCTTGCATGTGCTACAATGGCAACGTGTTGCATGCATCACAAGCTTACCCTGCACCTGAATGGACTCGAGTTTGGTTCTTGGGTCAACTGCAACACATCATTTGCAACATGTTGGTGTGCTTTATTTTAATTTCAACTAGAAATGATGATTAATAGGTGACTGAGGCTTGAACTTCCATGTGGGAGGAGTCTGCGATATCTTGGCAAAGCTTGTGGCACTCCCTCTGTTGTCTCCTAGGTGGAAAAGGTCAAAGTGCACACATGCTTCGCATGTCGTGCTCCTCGTCACTGGAGAAGCGACCATCACCTCCCTGGAGAGTGGGCTTCATTAAGAATACAGGGCTGAACTCAATGGGTGGAGTCAATATTCATATTCGGATGCGAGGAGCGCGAGAGTTTGTCAGAAACAATGTCCGCTCAACAAATGGCTGAAAAATCATGCCCAATGTTATAGGATTCGCCAGCGAAAATTTGACAGGACTAAAGCAATATATTGAAAACAGGTGGCACAAATTTCAGTGGGTCTGCCACTCCGGGGTGTGGCCTGTAAAACAATCTCCTGCTTAAATGAACATGAAGCTTGTCAACTTGTTGTCTTCAAGCAGTTTCTTTGGTTTGATTTCAAGAGTTTGAACAATTTTCAATTTTAGCTTTTAGTTCCATCTCTCCAGCATCTAAATAATTCAGCGAGTGACACGATTGTACAGATCAGATGCTGCATTTTATTTGCAAATTGTATATAGTGTTAATGCAGACACTGCAAATTTGCGTTTATGCCACATACGTTCATCTCACATGATATACGTTCATCTCACATGACTGGGTTAATGGAAAGTATGGTAGGTCTAGATCCATTCTGAATATTACGCCCACCCCCCTGATTTTAGAGGTGAGTGGTTGAGCGCCCATGGGCGCTGAGTACGTATTCTACGGTAATCATACCAAAGCCAACCTTCCTCCCAACATTGAAGCTCACTACACCTAAATTGACGTCAGTCAACTATGGCTGTGTTGAGAGCCATACTGTCAGTCAACTATGGCTATGTTGAGAGCAACTTATATACCAAAGACGTGCTAAGACTATGTAGTTCATATAGTCACACACCAAAAATTTGGCTTCAAATGTTAATCATGAGATATTCCAAAAATCAATGACTTAATTCTATGAGTCCAGTGTGCAGGAACCTCAAGTCAACCACCAGGACGCTCATGTCGTGTATGTCGATATTAAAGGCCAAGAACGGAGTTTTTTTCCATTGGGCTTGTTGGGTGGGACAAACTGAGACTTGCCAACAATGCAAGATCAGCGGAACCTTCTACCCCCATGGAAAATCCCAGGGAAAATGCCCCAGGGAAAATCCCATGTTTGTTGAAGTTCTTCATTGATTTTCCGTCAGGAAGGAATCTCTCATAGTAATATTTGAAAACTGTTTGATCATGAAATCCCTTTTGCCTCACATATGACGTTTGTCACACAGAGGGTAGTCAACATCCTCTGTATGCATGTGCATGTGAACTCCAGCAGTGAAATTCTGTGCATGCGCTTAATTGCACACTAAGAGCAGGTTCAGGGTAAGGATGGGAACCTGGTGAACAAATAGGATGGAATTGTGAGCAAGAAATAAGTGAGATCAAAGCATCTGAAGAAATGGAGAAGCTGAGGAGAGCGGCCATGAAAAACCTTATGCTACAGAGAGCAATAGACGACCTCCGTGTATGTATGTGTGTGCACGCATGTGTGTGTGTCAACTTTACTATTCTCATATTTTGGTTTCCACCCGTACATTACCAAACCCCTTCGCTCATGGTAGTGGTAGTATTGGTGGTGGCAGTGGCAGTGGTGGTGATGGTGGTGATGGTGGAGGTTGTGATGGTGGTGGAGGCAGTAATTCACAGATCACAGTGTCTCACATGCAGTGCGTACCTTTCTCTTTCAGATGTGGATGAGTGTTTGTCGAGCAATGGTGGTTGCGAGCAGACCTGCACCAACCTGGTGGGCACCTATGACTGCTCCTGTGAGTCTGGCTACTACCTGGCACTGGACCAGCACTCTTGTGAAGGTGAGATGAAGAGAGACCAGAAATAATTATTAGGTACAATATTTCTTTACGTTCGTTTGCCCACAAAACAAGAGTTGTGCTCGTCTCTAACTGAAGGAGGATAGGGTTACCATTTAGACAGGAATAAATGAAGTGATGAGATTGCCGGGCTTTTAATAGAAACTATAGACTTGTCCTGGGGGTTGTGTTAATGGATTAGTCAACATCAATTACCCACTCTCTAAAGAGCTTTTTATTTCACTTGCTGCAGATGTAAATGAGTGTGACACGAATAATGGTGGTTGTCAAGACAACTGCCACAATACTATTGGAAGCTACCGTTGCTCCTGCAGAGATGGAAACACTCTGAACTCGGACAATCACACATGTGAAGGTGATGCAGTGGAGAGGTGTGCAGTATCACTTGTATTATGCAGGGGGAAAGGGGGAAAAAGCATGTGTATTTGGTGTTGAAGTGGGGTGTGTGTGTGTGTGGAATTGCTGTAGTGAATTCCACAAACTCTAACCCCTAACAATGGCAGCTAACATGCTGTTGTTTTACAGGCCACCATACACTGATGCTGGTGAAAGTTGCCGACTACATGCATGGGGATCAGGGTTTCATTTAGGGGTGGGGCAGGGGGGCAGCCCCCCCCCCTTGGAAATTGTATTATTAATATTCATTAGAAACTTTGTCACATCTTTAACCATCATGCCCCCCCCTTGATTCCTCCAGTTGCCCCCCCCCCCCCCCCCCACAATTTTCTAAATGAAACCCTGGGGGTGGTTGTTGACCTCATGCATGTGGTGGTTGTGACCTCATGCATGTGGTGGTTGTGACCTCATGCATGTGATGGTTGCTGACCTCATGCATGTGGTGGTTGTGACCTCATGCATGTGGTGGTTGTGACCTCATGCATGTGGTGGTTGTGACCTCATGCATGTGGTGGTTGATGACCTCATGCATGTGGTGGTCGTGACCTCATGCATGTGGTAGTTGGTGACCTCATGCATGTGGTGGTTGCTGACCTCATGCATGTGGTGGTCGTGACCTCATGCATGTGGTGGTCGTGACCTCATGCATGGGGTGGTCGTGACCTCATGCATGTGGTGGTTGGTGACCTCATGCATGTGGTGGTTGCTGACCTCATGCATGTGGTGGTCGTGACCTCATGCATGGGGTGGTCGTGACCTCATGCATGTGGTGGTTGTGACATGCATGTGGTGGTTGGTGACCTCATGCATGTGATGGTTACTGACCTCATGCATGTGGTGGTCGTGACCTCATGCATGGGGTGGTCGTGACCTCATGCATGGGGTGGTCATGACCTCATGCATGGGGTGGTCGTGACCTCATGCATGTGGTGGTTGCTGACCTCATGCATGTGGTGGTTGTGACCTCATGCATGTGGTGGTCGTGACCTCATGCATGTGATGGTTACTGACCTCATGCATGTGGTGGTCGTGACCTCATGCATGTGGTGGTCATGACCTCATGCATGGGGTGGTCGTGACCTCATGCATGTGGTGGTTGCTGACCTCATGCATGTGGTGGTTGTGACCTCATGCATGTGGTGGTCGTGACCTCATGCATGTGATGGTTGCTGACCTCATGCATGTGGTGGTTGCTGACCTCATGCATGTGGTGGTCGTGACCTCATGCATGTGGTGGTCGTGACCTCATGCATGTGGTGGTTACTGACCTCATGCATGTGATGGTTACTGACCTCATGCATGTGGTGGTCGTGACCTCATGCATGTGGTGGTTATACTGACCTCATGCATGTGGTGGTTGTGACCTCATGCATGTGGTGATTGTGACCGCATGCATGTGGTGGTTGTGACCTCATGCATGTGATGGTTGTTGACCTCATGCATGTGGTGGTTGTTGACCGCATGCATGTGGTGGTTGTTGACCTCATGCATGTGGTGGTTGGTGACCTCATGCATGTGGTGGTTGTTGACCTCATGCATGTGGTGGTTGTTGACCTCATGCATGTGGTGGTTGTTGACCTCATGCATGTGGTGGTTGTGACCTCATACATGTGGTGGTTGTGACCTCATGCATGTGGTGGTTGTGACCTCATGCATGTGGTGGTTGTGACCTCGTGGCTGACAGTTATAGCCATAACAGGCACACATACACACATCACACATCACACTTAGGCATGCACGCTCGCATGCACACAGACATACACATGCACGCATGCACGCACGCACACACACACACATGCACACACACACACACATGGATGCTTTGAGATGGGTCCCTGTGCAGGGTAATGATGCAACCATCACAAGTATGGACAGGCAAATGCTTCCATCTCAAGTTCAGTTGAAGCTGTTCCCCCCCCACAGAGGCAAATGTTGATGCCCTTTTCCTAGTAGCAATGTTCTGCTAAATGTATCCATTTCTTCCTCACCGCTAAGCGAACCATATATACTGGTTGCAGCTGTCCAAGAACCCAGTATTTGTTAATGCTTGCCTTGCTGGTTGACTAGTCTAATAGTTCTAGATGTGTTTGTTAAGCATGGATAGTAATAAGTCTCCTGCTCGAGAACCTCCATTGATGGTAACTATGTAGACTGATTTTCAGATTTGGCATCCACATGTCTCCAGGCTCTGCTTAGTAACAGTTGGATTGTTTTCCATCCCAGTTAGCCCAGGACATCGCTCACTCAGACCCAGAGAGCCACACCCTAAAGAACTTGATTTTATGATATGCTCGCGGGCTATGTTTGTTAAGCAGCTGCTTGGTATTAAGTGCCCATCTTGCATGCCGACTAGCGCTGGGAGTGTCCGACGAACAATGTATTAAATTACTTTAATGTGTGTGTTCAGTTGCCCCTCCCCCGCCAACTGATGTCATCATATTGAGAATCACCAGAAGGACGGCAAGGGTATCCTGGAATCCCTCGGTAATCACCTTCCTCAACAACCTCACCGTAGTCGTCGGGTACCGCATCATCGCGAGGCAAAGTGTGTTCAACGTATCCGATGTGGTGGTGGACGTGCCTCATACCCAGACGGCCTACGTCTTCCCATCTACCCTGGAGGAGTTCACCGTTTACAGCTGCGAGGTGACCGCCAGGAACAGCTTCGGGTACGGAGAGCCGAGCGAGACCATCCAGTTCAAGACTTTGCAAGATGGTTAGTAACATGTAAGATACAGGCATAATGGCTTCTCCCAGAAGTCTACTTCAAATAATTATGTTTCTCGACATTTTGGACAGATGCTCTCTCTTATTGTCGGTAGAAGATAGAAATTGTCGATGTTTGTACTTGTTGGTACTTGCAGTTCCTTCGTCCGCTCCAAGAGAGATCTACGCCGAAGTGAAGAGCTCCACCCTTCTGTGGCTGCACTGGTCCCCTCCACTGCACATCGACATCAACGGGCTTATCAGCTACTACAATGTCTTTGGCACTGAAGCCAGCACCGGGAAGAATTGGACATTTGTAGCCATCGGTGGTTTGTTGAAGATTGGCTCCCTGCACCCTGGATATGCTTACAGCTTCTCTGTGGCTGCTCGGACTTTCGGAAATGGACCGTATTCTGAACCTGTGAACGCTTCAACTCTGGAAGCAGGTGAGTGCCCATCAAATTCGATGTTATATAATTTAAAAAATTAATAAAAAAATTAATATATATATATATATATATATATGTGCTGTGTCGGTGATGGCAAAATAATTAGGAGTCTTTGCCATCCCCTCTCTGCACTAGGAGTGGTATTTATACCAACTCTATATACACGGCATTATCTAACTTTAACATTAGCATGGGGTTGTTGGCCGTTTAAACACGGTTAGGGTTGCAGACTAGTGGGGGTTGGCCCAGCCAATTTTACTACGAACCACACCACGTGTTAATACCACACAATATGAATGGATGAAGAAATACTTCACGTCCTCCTACACCTTCACCAAATATCTAACCACTCTACCCTCGTCAGCGAGCTACTGCACCTCAGAATCGGATTTCTGTACTTTGTCCTCATCCCTCCCCCCCCCCCCCCCCAAATCAGAACATCACAACAACAACCACCACCACCACAACAACAACATTGATCTATACCAGCATGATTTGCTTATGCTTATTAGAGCGCAATTTCACTTTTTTCCGCCTTCCGTGAAATTGCGTTCTGATTGGCTAAAGACTGAAACATCATGTCAATAGCTATAGGATTTTATTGCCTTTTACTACAGGAAGCAATTCAGGTGTGCTATTAATATATATACATGTGTGGTATTAATATATATACATGTGTGGTATTAATACATGTATATATATACATGTGTGGTATTAATATGCTGTGGTAATATATACATGTGTGGTATTAATATATATACATGTGTGGTATTAATATATATACATGTGTGGTATTAATATGCTGTGGTATTATATACATGTGTGGTATTAATATATATACATGTGTGGTATTAATATATGTATATGTACATATACATGTGTGGTATTAATATATATATATACACATGTGTGGTATTAATATATATATATACACATGTGTGGTATTAATATATATATATACACATGTGGTATTAATATATATATATATACACATGTGGTATTAATATATATATATATATATATATATATATATATACACATGTGGTATTAATATATATATATATATATATATATATATATATATATATACATGTGTGGTATTAATATATATATTATATATATATATACCGTATTCACTCGAATATAAGTCGCACACTGAATAGAAGTCGCTCTGAAAGCCGCACACTCCAAATGTAGGACACCTAGTTAATTACACCACCGCTCTTGCACACGCGCAGTCATTTATCATTAGCTAAGATAGCTTGTCTGCCGAGATCAAGAAAGCATTCCATGCTTGTGGCATCACTGTGAAGGTGGACGAGTCTGAAGATGGAGAAATTCACTGCCTCAAAGTCGATAAAGTAGCAGCTTTAGCTATCCCAGCCATTACTCAAGCTACTCACCAGCTGAAGGAAGTGACAGCGGTGGAGAAGATCCATTTGCTTCCTTGGACGAAGAACAGATCGAACATAATGAACTCATTGTAGATAACGATAGCGATGAGGAACTCTTGCCAGCCAACTACTACCTAGTTCAAATGTTTGAAATGAAACGCTCGCAACCACAATGACGCATCAAAAAAATTGCTTCAGCACAATAGCGCAACACTGGCTTGGCACTGCGCAAGCGCAATGCTTGAAGATCGCAACTTGATTTGGCTGAAATAAATACAAGTCGCAACTTATATTCGAGTATATATACATGTGTGGTATTATACACATGTGTGGCATATACATGTGTGGTATTAATATATATATATATATAAATACATGTGTGGTATTATATCATGTGTGTATTAATATATATATACACATGTATGGTATTAATATTATATACATGTGTGGTATTAATATATATACACATGTATGGTATTAATATATATATACATGTGTGGTATATACACATGTATGGTTATATATATATATATATATATATACATTTGTGGTATTAATATATATATATATATACACATGTGTGGTATCAGTATATATATATACATGTGTGGTATTATATACATATGTGGTATTATATATATATATATATATATACATGTGTGGTATTATATATATATATATATATGGAAATCTCACTTGTGGGTAACTTATGACAGTTGCTTATGACAGTTTCTTACCATAACTCAGACACTGCCCATGACATACATGTAACTGTTGTGCTATCCAGCTACAGTAGTTGTGTGACCCTTTACCAGGTGGCGAGGACATGTATGGTATGTGTATGCACAACTTATTTTGGGAACTATTGCTTTTCAAGTTTATAAGGAAATCAAGCCCATTTAATATTCTAGGTAAATGCCCAGTTGTGAGGTAGAGGGACTGATCGGGGGTTGGGGGGAGGTGGGTTGGGGGGCATCGAGGAGGTTCCACTGCAACAGATGTTGGAGGACTAAGCAGCAGAAAGTGATTGTATAATTATATTCGTTACTTTATTCCATTCCTTGCAGCTCCGTCAAGTCCACCACAGAACTTAGTGGTCATTAGCAAGACTTCACGGTCCCTCACGCTCTCATGGCTACCACCTCCTTCAGACAAGAGAAATGGAGAGATACGCTCGTACACTGTCACAATCACCGAGATGGACACAGAGAAGATATCAAACTTCTCAGCAAACACTACAGACCTGACAGTATCCGGCCTTCATCCTTACTACCAGTATGCTGCTGAAGTGAAGGCAAAGACAGTTGCATTCGGTCCCTCCAGCGCGAGAATAACAGTCCAACTAGATGAAGATGGTATGTTAGTTTAGTGAGCTTGTATACATCAGAGTCCAACTAGATGATGATGATAAGATAGTTTGGTGTACCATGTGTGTCATCGTAGTGGTCTGTGGATATCTGTGGGCTTGCCATAAGAGCTTGTAATTATCAAGTACATAGGAAGCGATATTTGTGATGTCATGATGATTTAATAGCAGGGCATTTCCAGGTCATTATGTGTGTGGGTGGGTGTGCATAGATTCTGAGCAGCAAGGTTTTGATATTCGCGAGTAGCACGTCTGCCTGCAGCCAGGCAGGTGGTGGGGGAGTGATGCGTCTACCTGCAGCTTTGGGAAGTATTGGGGGAGTGGCATGTCTGCCTGCAGCCAGGCAGGTGGTGGGGGAGTGATGCGTCTACCTGCAGCTTTGGGAAGTATTGGGGGAGTGGCATGTCTGTCGGCAGCCATGGGAAGTGGTATGGGAGGGGCACATCTGCCTGCAGCCATGGCAGGTGTTGGGTGTGTGTGTGTGCCCCACCCTGTACAGAGGTGTGATAAGTTATCGCTTTAGTGCCTTATTGGGAGTGTTTATATAAACTCTCACAAAACATGCAGAAAAAATTAAGTTGTCCAAACCGTCTAACTCCTCCCCTTCTCACAATCATTACTGTATGAACGTGCTCTTGATTAGACTGTGCACCAGCAGGAAGTGTGAAGCTCCAAAGAAAATGCTCTCTGGAGTGGGCGAGGAAAAGTTGGAAATCTGTCATTACTGAAGTGATAATTAAATCCTTTGCTTTTCAGTCGAGACAGATGGTCACATGATGACAGCATTCACTGTTTGACCCACGGGCAAGTAGCAGAAAGTGCCGCAGCAAACATTGCCAGTGAGACGGCCGAACCTCATGGAAAATGTAGGAGAGACTGAGGATGACGACCCATTCACAAGAGAGAAGCTGACTCTGAAGAAGACGAAACTAAAATAGAGGACAATGGCTAGAACACTAACACTACCACCAGCAATAATTACCATTTTTTTAAGACACTGTGATCTCTTGCAACTATTGTGCACATGTCTGTAAGTCATGGCAGTGACGGTGGTGGTGGTAGCGCTCTCTTCGAGGAAATCGGTGTCTTAGTTACTCTTATCAACCAGAGATTGCACTGTCCTAGCATTATCCCACATCACCTGTAACTCACAATAGATAAGACTATTTATCACCTTTGCACTTAGAAAAATACAGTGTTGCCATAGTGTTGGATTTTATCCAAACTGTTTGGATTTTTGACCCTTAAATTTTCTGTTTGGATTTTATCAATAAATGTTTGGATTTTTCATCATTAGAAAATTGTTTGACATTTCATGCATATCAGACCACATTGGTCTCAACAAAACGAATCACAGAAACAGACTAGGAATTTCTACATTAAATTCACTTTTAACAGTGCAATTCAATGTTCCTCAAAAATGATATGAATTTAAACCGAACACTGAACTATATAGACATGTGTAGATGCTATGAACACACTTTAGTATGTTATTTCTCATGAAATTGTTGTTTGGATTTTGTTTGGATTTTTGGTTGCCAAAAATTTGGATAACACAGGCGAGTAATTTGGAAATTACCAAAAAAATTATGGCAACACTGAAAATATATCAATGAATTTCTTTTCACTTCCCATGACAGCACCTTCAGCTGGCCCAGTTATTGTCAGTGCACTTGCTAGTAACTCAACGTCACTTTTCCTGGAATGGGTCCCCCCAAGTGTCGATGCGCAGAATGGCCGTATCAGAGAATACCACGTGGTAGTAGAGGAGGAAGTAACTGGGAGATCGTGGACTCATGCCATGACCGACACGTCTGCAACCATCGTGTCTCTCCATCCTTCTTATGTGTATGCTTGTGCGGTGCACGCAGTGACGGTTCGCAGAGGACGGTCATCTCAAGTCGTCTACGTCACAACCCTGGAAGATGGTACAACACATACACACATTCACCATATACATACATACTACATATATTTAACCCTTTCACCGCTGACTTTCCTGGACATTTTTCCTAAAGTATACCAGATACCAAAAAAAATCATTAAATCATTATAAAATCAGCAATCCATTCATATCAGTTGTAATTTTGTCATGTGATAGCACCATTGTTTATAAACAATGTGATCTCATTAGTTAACCACATTATCAACCACAAAATATGAATATCATTATGCTAAATTTCTCTATCAATATCTAACATTTAATCAACAAAAAATGTTTATAATATATTTACTCATTTAGTTAGCATTTAGTCATAATAATTTAGGCATATAGCAATATATAGCGGAGGGTTATTGACAAAATTTGATCATATGATTCTATAGCCCAGCAATACAATGGTTTATTATGTTATTGAAATTCAACTATTTGAGAAAGAACATGCAAATACAAATATGTAGATACTTTAGCTAACCTGAGAAGGCTTCCTGATCAATTTCATCATAACTAGAGAGCTGGTTATAGCAAAAGGAAGAATCCTGAGGGTCTAAAGTAGGGTCAACTACAGCGCTAAAGAATGCACTGCTGCATGATCAGAACTTGCATTTCCAAGGTAGCCACATATTTCTTCAGCTTCTTCTTCCTCTGACTCATCCTCAGTGAGAGCAAAATTCTCGCTAGAAACCAGGGAAAGTACTTCTTTAAGCGTTAAACATCCACTCATTTTTAGGTCGTCAAAACCGCGAACCGTCGGTAGTTGCACGTAATTTTCGTTAACTAATCGGGCGTTTCCGGATGTGATTTTTGGACGTCATATAGAGTAATAGTTGCTCTTTCCGGTGGTATGCATATTATGACTATAGACCAAGCGATCGATTTATTAGCGATTTTTAAAGTCCATTACGCCATATGGCGCTTACAGCGGTGAGAGGGTTAAGATAGAGTAATCGATAGTGCAGGTACTTAACCACTGTTGCTCATGTGTTGGTAAAGTGTTGCTCTCACTCCTCTCTGTGTGAAAAAAACACACACGAAAAGCTTGAGCATTACCAAACTTGGCAAGCACCAAGGAACGATTCATTATAATTATTTTGAAAAGCCAACACCCTAAGTCAATGTGTCCTACTAGCTAGTTCTCACTGAACACGCCACATGTCCTACTAGCTAGTTCTCACTATACACACCACATGTCCTACTAGCTAGTTCTCATTGTACACAACACATGTCCTACTAGCTAGTTCTCACTGTACACACCACATGTCCTACTAGCTAGTTCTCACTGTACACACCACGTGTCCTACTAGCTAGTTCTCACTGTACACGCCACATGTCCTACTAGCTAGTTCTCACTGTACACACCATGTGTCCTACTAGCTAGTTCTCACTGTACACACCACGTGTCCTACTAGCTAGTTCTCACTGTACACGCCACATGTCCTACTAGCTAGTTCTCACTGTACACGCCACATGTCCTACTAGCTAGTTCTCACTGTACACGCCACATGTCCTACTATCTAGTTCTCACTATACACGCCACATGTCCTACTAGCTATCTCTCACTGTACACACCACATGTCCTACTATCTAGTTCTCACTGTACACAACACGTGTCCTACTAGCTAGTTCTTGCTGTACATGCCACGTGTCCTACTAAGCTAGTTCTCACTGTACACACCACATGTCCTACTAGCTAGTTCTCACTGTACACAACACATGTCCTACTATATAGTTCTCACTGTACACAACACGTGTCCTACTAGCTAGTTCTCGCTGTACATGCCAAGTGTCCTACTAAGCTAGTTATCACTGTACACACCATGTGTCCTACTAAGCTAGTTCTCATTGTACACACCATGTGTCCTACTAAACTAGTTCTCACTGTATACACCATGTGGCTAGTTCTCACTGTACATGCCACGTGTCCTACTAGCTAGTTCTCACTGTACATGCCACGTGTCCTACTAGCTAGTTCTCACTGTACACACCGTGTGTCCTACTAAGCTAGTTCTCACTGTACACAACACGTGTCCTACTAAGCTAGTTCTCACTGTACACACCATGTGTCCTACTAAGCTAGTTATCACTGTACACATGTATTGTGCAACTGTAAACATGTTCTAATGCTTCCTGTCATGAGTATTCACGGAGAGTCCCGGGTTTTTTATCTGCTCTGATGACAAAGCATCTGGCTATTTGCTACAATAATTGCCAGCCACAGGCTTTTCTGGCGTGATTGTGTGGATTGGCTGTCCCTCGTCGGGTAGCCATCATCACAGAGTGGTGGACCCTCTCCATGCATAACCAGGCACAAGGTTAGCCATCATTACAGAGTGGTGGACCCTCTCCATGCATAACCAGCTACAAGGTTAGCCATCATTACAGAGTGGTGAACCCTCTCCATGCATAACCAGCTACAAGGTTAGCCATCATTACAGAGTGGTGGACCCTCTCCACGCATAACCAGCTACAAGGTTAGCCATCATTACAGAGTGGTGGATCCTCTCCATGCATAACCAGCTACAAGGTTAGCCATCATTACAGAGTGGTGAACCCTCTCCATGCATAACCAGCTACAAGGTTAGCCATCATTACAGAGTGGTGGATCCTCTCCATGCATAACCAGCTACAAGGTTAGCCATCATTACAGAGTGGTGGACCCTCTCCATGCATAACCAGGCACAAGGTTAGCCATCATTACAGAGTGGTGGACCCTCTCCACGCATAACCAGGCACAAGGTTAGCCATCATTACAGAGTGGTGGATCCTCTCCATGCATAAGCAGCTACAAGGTTAGCCATCATTACAGAGTGGTGGACCCTCTCCATGCATAACCAGGCACAAGGTTAGCCATCATTACAGAGTGGTGGATCCTCTCCATGCATAACCAGCTACAAGGTTAGCCATCATTACAGAGTGGTGAACCCTCTCCATGCGTAAGCAGCTGCAACTCACTTTGGCAGCTTCTTGCCAAGTCTGCTATGCCTTCAGCTGCTATTACAATGTCCATAATTAATTTCGGCTTCTCCCTGAATCCTTGGAAGACGTAGAAATAGAAAACCCATAGGAACCATGAACTTTGTCCTCAAGAGCTCTGGTCTAGATCTTGACATTGTCATTGCTTGACTAGAGTACAGTACCTCTCAGCTCGGCCAACTGACCTCTGTACTCTAGGTTGTAGAAACAACAACAACAACAACAACAATTAAGAAACAAAAAAATAAAAAACAAGAACAATTTACCCTTAAAAGGACGTCAAGAACGTGTGACATGATTAAAAGCGACCCCGAGACGATGTTCACAGATTCTGACAGTTCTTCTTCGGGTTACTTTACCACACGTCATAATTACTATCAAAATGTCCTTCACTGTTGACTGTGGGAGCATAGGCCACCAACACGTTCAGCTACCAGCTCCAGCAACCAGCTTTTTCTGAATTATAGTAGACAAGCGTGCAGTGTAGATCAAGTACTGGCTTGGATAGATTGGAGAGTAAGTAGCTAGCTATAGTTTTTCAGTTCAGATGGTGTTGAAGAGGGGTTGGGCTATTGAAAGTTGGACTGGCTAGGAGGGAGAGAGAGGATCAATCAGAGAATGGAGGTGTAATTCTGCCTTAGCTTCTAGTGAACACTAGTATGAGAACAAGAAAGAGAAGTATAATGGAGATAGATGCTATCTTTACAATGCACAGTTCAAAGGACAAGCTTACCAAGCAGCAATGGAAACTGGAAAGGACTCATGGCTTTGAATGCAGTATTATAGAAATTAATATATTTGTAAAATCCAAAACAATAATCATGGCTGCCAGTTTCTCTATTACCCATGCATTTAGGATCTAGCTCCTTTGTTGGGCAACCACGTCTTAGACTTGAAGAAAGTGAGCAAATTCTTTGAAGACTTACTATAAGTGGTTGTTTGGGAGACAAAGGGCAGCTGTGTACAATGTATCTTGAGAAACCACATTGGCCACTACATAAACACCAGTACATAGCGGTAATTGGTAAAGCAGTAAGCTATAAAATCTCTCGGATCTCTCCTTAGATGCCCATCATATGCAACACACCGTCAGCTCAGCTTCTCGATGTTTAATGTACATGAAGAAGATCTTAGCACTTGTTTGACCTGGCAAGCTGAAATATACGCCAATGAACTTGGCTGGGACTTCTACATGAACTGCACCCTTTAGCAGCAAGGAGGAGACACGATTTCTTAAGAGAAACACACATCTTTAGTTCTAGAATAAAACATTAGTGGATACTGTACAGGCCTACTTGGAGTCATACATTAGTAGATGCTGTACAGGCATACTTGGAGTCATATAGAATAAAACATTAGTGGATACTGTACAGGCCTACTTGGAGTCATATAGAATAAAACATTAGTGGATACTGTACAGGCATACTTGGAGTCATATAGAATAAAACATTAGTGGATACTGTACAGGCATACTTGGAGTCATATAGAATGAAAAATTAGTGGATGCTGTACAGGTATACTTGGTGTCATAGTGTATGGCATTGCATTAGGCGAGTGGAGAGGGAAAGAGTCTTATAAACTGAGAAAAGTTGTTAAATACCTGCAGAAGAGTAGAATATTAAATGCCCGTGCTGTTAAACTTGTCTAAATTTCACCATTATGATGCAATAATTTGTTAAACATGTCTAAATATCATTATTAATTATGATGCAATAATTTCAGAGTTACGGACACTCATTTCTCCCGTCATAACTCTGACGTCTGCTGTACTGTAATCAATGGTAGATAAAGCGGGGTTGGTGGGTTTCTTGGCAGATGCTGTGGCCAGAATGGTCAGCTCGGCAGTGTCACTTGTATCAAGGTCATTTAGCACACCCCTGTGGTAGCGACTATAATAGCTAGTGAGTCTGTACACATATGGCTTATGTACAGCTAATAAGGAGAGCTTGAGCCCCCAGAGAGCCACAACCCTTCATCTGCTAATATGCTATTGTCCAAGTCTAATGTCAGAGGAACTCGAGGCAGTTTGTTAGAGCATATCTTATGCAGTATTTATATTTTGCAGTTCCTTCAGGCGCTCCCATGAACATTTCACTTATTGATAGCACATCCACATCTCTGACACTTGCTTGGCAAGAACCGAGCCCAGAGCTGCAGAACGGCAACATCACTTCGTACCTGGGATCCATCTTTGAGATAACTGGACCTAACTTCACCACTGATGTCACCTCAGATATCAATCAAGTGTTGGTAACTGAGCTCCTTCCTCATAAAAGTTATGTTTTTCAAGTGGCAGCCCTGAACAACGAAGGAATGGGCCCATACTCGGCGACTTTCTTAGCAAGGACAGCTGAAGATGGTAAGGGATATCAGTTATGTATGTTTGATATTGAACAATACTATGCATGCCTGAGATAACTCATATGCACCATGGATATACTTTGTGAGCTATAGCAGGTTGGCCATGGTCATACCATGTGAGCTGTAGAGGTATAACAGGTATGGCCATAATCATACCATGTGAGCTATAGATGTATAACATACCTTGTGAGCTATAGCAGCCATGGTCATACCATGTGAGTTAAAGAGATATAACAGGTATGGTCATGGTCCTATCTTGTGAACTATAGCAGTATGGCCATGTTCATACCATGTGTGTGACAGAGGTATAACAAGTATGGCCATGGTCATACCTTTGTGAGCTATACAGTATGTTAGTTATGGCTGCCATTGTCGTAACATGTTTATTGCTGACTTTCTTCCTAAGGTGCATAATTTATACTCTTGGAAGAAGCACTCACTGCACCTATAATTATAGCTCTGTTAATTAAGTGCCTGCCCATTTTTCATTAGCCACTTGACTACCAACTTTGTTTGTGGTTATTTTAATATATATATATATATATATATATATACATCCTTTAATAACAATCTATTATAATAACAGTTTATATATATAATATATATATAGCAATTATATACATATATATATTCTCAATGAACTCTCAGTTGACATAATAATATTAAATAACCTTCTCAATAATCAACTTGAAATTGTCTTAGCGTCTCATTATTCCTGATGAAGGCTAGAGCATCTAGTTGAAACGTCGAGAGAATAAAATTTTAAGTTAATTATCGAGAAGCTAATTGTAATATATACTATTTCATTTTTAATTAGAGCAATTATATATATATATATATATTAAATTTTTAACACCAGTAATTATATATATATTATATATATATATTACATTTTAATACCAGCAATTATATATATATAATTATAGCTATTTCATTTTTAATTAGAGCAATTATATACATTTTTAATACCAGTAATTATATATATATATTATATATATATATATATATATTTAATACCAGCAATTATATACATGTTTATATATATATATCTAGCTATTACATTTGTGAATAAACCAAACTCCTTAGAATGCAAATACAATGAGCTGCTGTTTAGTGTGGGGATGAACTCCGATGAGGTAAGCAAACATCCCTCATGTCTATAACAATTATACCGGAGAAACACATCCAAGAGTATATATGTCCTTTCTCAAGAGCGAAGGGATTCAGAGCAATTCAGCATAGGTGCCTGTGCTACTAGGAAGGGCTTCCAGAAACATCCCTCTCTCTTCTCTCATCTACCAATGCAATAATCCTCTCGCCTTAGTTCTCAGTCTGTAGCACAGCCGTGCCTAAAGACATGTGTTAGGTGTTAAGAAACTGCATCTAAAGCTCTTTCCCACAGCAGAGGCCAGGAAGAGACCATCAATGATGGCAGTTGCAATCCTCAGCCAATTTTTAGTATTTTTTTGTTGTTGAATGTACTGTGCATGAATTAACCCCTCATAGAATACAGCCTCATTGAACACATATTAACCAGCCTCATAGAATACAGCCTCATAGAACACATATTAACCAGCCTCATAGAATACAGCCTCATAGAATACAGCCTCATAGAACACATATTAACCAGCCTCATAGAATACAGCCTCATAGAATACAGCCTCATAGAACACATACAACCAGCTTCATAAAATACAGCCTCATAGAACACATATTAACCAGCCTCATAGAATACAGCCTAATAGAATACAGCCTCATAGAACACATACAACCAGCCTCATAAAATACAGCCTCATAGAACACATATTAACCAGCCTCATAAAATACAGTCTCATAGAACACATAATTATTAACTCTTTCACCGCCAACTTTAGCCCAACACCTTTTTTTTTTTTTTTTTTAATTTTGTGTGAATTTCATAACTTTTTTATAACTTGAAACAAAGCATATCATTCGATTGCAAATTGAAAGAGCTATAACTTGGTATATGAATTAGCTCTATTGAAGCAGGCAAACAAAAATTATGCATTTTTATGTCTACAACAGTAAAAAAAAGTCACTAACAAAACAGAGATCCATCCAAGAGCGACTTTTTTCCTCTACTCCGTAGGATTTTGATTGATAGCGAGTCTGCAGTAGATGGGTCTGCAGCTTTCCACCGAAGAAGAGCCTCCAGAAGCTATCTGGACGGTCACAGTCAAGTAAAGTCATCATTGTAAATATATTTTTGTTGCCGTGACCAGTTCGGAATCACGTGCTACCGGGAATTTTTCTTTGATTGTATTTTTAACGTTTAGAGCTATCTTTCGCGCAACCTCTGGTAAAAAAATTAAATCTGTAGCTTGTTCGCATAATTTTTAATTAATTTTTAAACAGGCGATGTCGAGTTTGCGCCTGTAGTTGCTTATGGCGGTGAGAGTGTTAACCAGCCTCATAAAATACAGCCTCATAGAACACATATTAACCAGCCTCATAGAACACATATTAACCAGCCTCATAAAATACAGCCTCGTAGAACACATATTAACCAGCCTCATAGAATACAGCCTCATTGAACACATATTAACTCATAAAATACAGCCTCATAGAACACATATTAACCAGCCTCATAGAATACAGCCTCATAGAACACATATTAACCAGCCTCATAGAATACAGCCTCATAGAACACATATTAACCAGCCTCATAGAATACAGCCTCATAGAACACATATTAACCAGCCTCATAGAATACACCCTAATATTAGCCAGCCTCATAGAATACATACATATTAACCCTGTCTTGCTACAAAGGTAATTTCGTTGACATGCATTCCAATATTAGCAGCTGCACCATTTTAGGAATTCTAGAGCTCCCTCATGTTATGAATACAATAGCGATGCTGTAATTATGATCGTGGATGTTACCAGACCTGTGGCAAATATGGTTTATTTTGAATCATCGTAAGTGATTGGTCAGTGTTCATTCTGCTAGCCCTATCCCCAATCCCAGCCCTAGCCCTAGCCCTAGCCCTACGGATTAGTAGTACACTCACAGGAACAAATGTGAGAAACAGATAAAAGAGGGAAAAGACATGCGAGAGGGAACCGAGGCTGCGAGACAGACATCTAGGTGGGTGGGGGGGGGGGGGGGGACAGGTGGCAGAAAATCTCTGCATAGTAGTAGGAAGTCAGTTATCCGAACATGCTGGGACCAGAAAGTATTAGGACGACTGAAATGTTCAGATAACTGAAGTCACACCATTCTTCACATCACAGTCTTATCTGCAATATTAAGGTCAGTCCTTTGCCTCTTTTAAGAAGGTGTAGCCATCTCTGCTTTGTCATGGAGCGAGGAGAGTGGGGAGGAACTGCTGGCACAGTTTCCATGTTGAGCGACCAGTGCATATTAATTATGTGCATGCGCAAAAAGAATTTTCCCCGCAAAATGAAGAAGAAAAAGCAACCAACATTTCCAGAGGCGTGACCATTCGGATAACTGGAGTTCTGATAACTGACTTCCTCTTGTAATCATAACTGAAATCCGATTATCTTTGGAATGTAATTACAACTTTAGATTATTTTCATTATTTTCATAATTTATTGTCAAACAAGTATAGGATAGGCCTATACAAAAGAGTCGGTTATGCGCCTATGTAACCTCCGAGTTTGCGGTTACCCCGAGGCGAAGCCGAGGAATGTAACAGCAAACGAGTAGGTTACACTGGCGCATAACCGACTCTTTTGTATAGACTATCTTACTTATACTGCATTGCGCACGCGCTAAACTACATGCGGTTAAAAGTGTAGGTTATGCGCCTATGTAACCTATACTTATTAACCAATCAGATTAGCCACAGATGACGTGATGTAGTATAAGTTACAATAACCTTCTCACTTCAAATCATATTCTTGTTCCTGATGAAGGCTAGAGCATCTAGTCGAAAGATCGAGAGAATACAATCTGAAGTTGATTATTGAGAAGGTTATTTTAGTGTTATTATGTCAACTGAGAGTTCATTGAGAGTTTAAATTACGTTCATATTTTTGCAGCGTGACATGGAAAGATGAAACTTTACAAGAGCAAAAGGGGGAAAAAACAAGCAGCTAATTTAAAAGAAAAGGAAATTAACAAAACTGTACTACCATGTGGACCACAGCCAGTTAGATGACCCTTTACCACTTAACCACTTATGTGGACAATGGCCGGTTAGATTACCCTTTACCACTTATGTGGACCACGGCCAGTTAGATGACCCTTTACCACTCAAGTGGACCACGGCCAGTTAGATGACCCTTTACCACTTAAAATCATCAGGATTTAAATCGGTAAGGGGTCACCAAACTGGTTTTGGTTCACACGGGTGCTTGTTTCCTTTCCTATCCTCCATTTTAAAAAGTCGATCATGCCAATTTAGAGTAATATAGTGCTCCCTAATGCCTGATGGAACTCTGGAGAATGACAGCAAGATATCAAGAACCTCTCTCTGAAATCTCAGCCATGGTTTTAAATGTACCAAACACAAAAGTGTCAGAGCCTGCAGTAGAAATGTGATAGAGTGTATGTGTATTGCCTATTAAAGTAATCATGATTGTTCATTTCACACTGAAACTAATGACATAATTACTCATTTCACATTGGTGATCATTAACCGGTAACTCAAAGTGATCTTAATCACGTTAACTTTTCTTTCTTTTTTTAAAGAATGGTTAAACCGTCAATCAATCATGATTTTTGGGAATTAATCGTAATCATAATTGATTACTTATTTGGTCAGCAATCGCCCCACGGTTGCATGTCCATCCTCGCAAATTTTCACTTGTCTGCTCCATCAGTTCTCCGCTCTTGTATCTCGTGCAGCCCCAGGAGATAGTCCGGGGAACGTAACGGTGGACGAAATAACATCACACAGTGCCCTGGTCTCCTGGACCCCCCCAAGTGCCCACCTCCATAATGGCATCCTCAGACAATACCTCGTAGAAGTCAAGGAAGAGGACTCGGACAAAACTCGAGTCCTGAGCACTGTGGGCACTTCCATGTTCATCACAGATCTACATCCTGATAGGAGCTATATCGTCAGAGTAGCGGGTCACACTGTCAAGACTGGACCTTACTCTAACCCTGCACTTCTCCGCACTTTGGAAGATGGTATGCCATTTCAGTCATGCAATAATGAAGGAATATTCAAAGTGTGTATATGAAGAGGATTTTGATCTTTTCGTTGTTCAGACAACAGTGTTACAAAGGATTGTTGAACAAAGCTACATACTCACTCCTTCTCTAATAATCCCTTACCCCTCCTCTTCCTTCCTCCATGTTATATTCAACATGGTGCCACATAGGGGGGCCAATGTGCATTTCTTGGGATTTCTCCCATTTTTCGTCTAAAAAGGTGATTTTGGGGTCCCATTTTTTTTTGTAAGGTGGAAAAACTTCTCATGTTCCTAAAAAGTCTAAATGATTCTGGGGGTGAGAAAGTAGGAAAAGGTTTTCTTCACGGGTTATGTTAGCAAAGACTTCTTCTCTCTCCCTCTCACGTAGTCCCTGCCAGTGGACCAACCAGGCTCAGCCACACTAACCTCACCTCCACCTCCATCACACTACTCTGGGCTCCTCCCATCTCAGACGACCAAAATGGAGCCATCATCAACTACGGGATCTACTTCATGGATCTCAGCAACAACCACATGGACGTGTCCCTCCACACACCATCGGTGTCTCTCCTGCTGCCTGCGCTAGTTCCTTTCACCTATTACATGTGGAGTGTCACGGCGGCTACTGCCATTGGGTACGGCCCTTACGGTGGATACCATTTATTTCGAACAGATGAGGATGGTATGTGCATTATTTAGAGCATGAAGTACTATAAGGAGTAGAGTTCTACTTTCCTGTTTATCCTAAACAAGAAATGGAGCAGGTATGACATCAACTGTAATCGCCTTCTTATCTTCCCTTTTTGTTTCAGTTCCCGTGGCTGCTCCAGAAAACCTGATAGGCTCGGCTCTAAACTCAAGGTCCATCTCTCTGTCATGGAGCCCACCAGGTCTTGAGCAGCTGAATGGGTTCCTACGAGGATACCAAATACATTATTATGCGGAGGATCCCATCTCAACAAACTTGACTGTGTTCGTTGGAAGCGAGCACTTTAGCTTGGATTCCCTCCACCCCTATTACAGCTACGTTATCACTGTGGCTGCCGTTACCGTGGACAATGGGCCATTCAGCGAGAGCATCACTGTTCAAACTTTCCAAGATGGTTAGCTTCTTAGTTCTAGACAAACATCTTCACTCCATTGCCATGTGAAAATAACTTAAATTGTAGTAGTAGTAGTAGTAGTAATAGTAGTAGTAGTAGTAGTAGTAGATGTAGTAGTAGTAGTACTGGTAGTAGTAGTAGTAGTGATAGTAGTAGTATAGTAATAGTAGTAGTAGTAGTAATAGTAGTAGTAGTAGTTGTTGTTGCTATCATAATCATTTCTGTTACAGTTCCATCAAACTCGCCGGAGATCCTTCAACTCGTAGCCACTTCAAGATCCATCTCTCTGTCTTGGGAGGCAATTCCATTTTCTGAACAAAATGGCGTCATCACAGGCTACACCATCCTCATCAGTGACTTGGACGTGGGAGGCACGAGTGAAGAGAGGTACTTTGTGGACTCATTTAATCTTACCATCAGTGACTTGACCCCCTACACGACCTATGGGCTAGTGGCCATTGCTCACACTATTGTTGGTGCCGGTCTCAGCAGCACGCTACAAGCCATTCAAACTTCTGAGGAAGGTTAGTCCTAACTGTAATTGATTATAGTAGGGGGCCACTTATCTGAAACGTCTGATCCGTCATGCCAGTCAACTGTTAACTCAAGAAGCCTCCCAGCCCCGCTGGTGGAAATACTGGCTACATTCAGTGAACTCCTTTTTTCATTTTTCCTCTGTGTGTGCGCACAATGAATAAATACTGTTTGCCTTATATGGAACCTCGTCCAGCAATTTTTCTTCAATTCTTCTCTCTCCATGTCAAAGCAGAGAATATGGCTAGACCTATTCTAAAGCAGAGAGCATGGCTAGACCTATTCTAAAGCAGAGAACATGACTAGACCTATTCTAAAGCAGAGAACATGGCTAGACCTATTCTAAAGCAGAGAGCATGACTAGACCTATTCTAAAGCAGAGAGCATGGCTAGACTTATTTTAAAGCAGAGAGCATGACTAGACCTATTCTAAAGCAGAGAGCATGACTAGACCTATTCTAAAGCAGAGAACATGACTAGACCTATTCTAAAGCAGAGAGCATGACTAGACCTATTCTAAAGCAGAGAACATGACTAGACCTATTCTAAAGCAGAGAGCATGACTAGACCTATTCTAAAGCAGAGAACATGGCTAGACCTATTCTAAAGCAGAGAGCATGACTAGACCTATTCTAAAGCAGAGAACATGACTAGACCTATTCTAAAGCAGAGAGCATGACTAGACCTATTCTAAAGCAGAGAACATGGCTAGACCTATTCTAAAGCAGAGAGCATGACTAAACCTATTCTAAAGCAGAGAGCATGGCTAGACCTATTCTAAAGCAGAGAGCATGACTAGACCTATTCTAAAGCAGAGAACATGGCTAGACCTATTCTAAAGCAGAGAGCATGACTAGACCTATTCTAAAGCAGAGAGCATGACTAGACCTATTCTATAGCAGAGAGCATGACTAGACCTATTCTAAAGCAGAGAGCATGGCTAGACCTATTCTAAAGCAGAGAGCATGACTAGACCTATTCTAAAGCAGAGAACATGACTAGACCTATTCTAAAGCAGAGAGCATGGCTAGACCTATTCTAAAGCAGAGAGCATGACTAGACCTATTCTAAAGCAGAGAGCATGACTAGACCTATTCTAAAGCAGAGAGCATGACTAGACCTATTCTATAGCAGAGAGCATGACTAGACCTATTCTAAAGCAGAGAGCATGGCTAGACCTATTCTAAAGCAGAGAGCATGACTAGACCTATTCTAAAGCAGAGAACATGACTAGACCTATTCTAAAGCAGAGAGCATGGCTAGACCTATTCTAAATCAGAGAGCATGACTAGACCTATTCTAAAGCAGAGAGCATGACTAGACCTATTCTAAAGCAGAGAGCATGACTAGACCTATTCTAAAGCAGAGAGCATGACTAGACCTATTCTAAAGCAGAGAGCATGACTAGACCTATTCTAAAGCAGAGAGCATGACTAGACCTATTCTAAAGCAGAGAGCATGACTAGACCTATTCTAAAGCAGAGAGCATGACTAGACCTATTCTAAAGCAGAGAGCATGACTAGACCTATTCTAAAGCAGAGAGCATGACTAGACCTATTCTAAAGCAGAGAGCATGACTAGACCTATTCTAAAGCAGAGAGCATGACTAGACCTATTCTAAAGCAGAGAGCATGGCTAGACCTATTCTAAAGCGGAAAGCATGGCTAGACCTATTCTAAAGCAGAGAGCATGGCTAGACCTATTCTAAAGCAGAGAACATGACTAGACCTATTCTAAAGCAGAGAGCATGGCTAGACCTATTCTAAAGCAGAGAGCATGACTAGACCTATTCTAAAGCAGAGAGCATGGCTAGACCTATTCTAAAGCAGAGAACATGACTAGACCTATTCTAAAGCAGAGAACATGACTAGACCTATTCTAAAGCAGAGAGCATGTCTAGACCTATTCTAAAGCAGAGAGCATGACTAGACCTATTCTAAAGCAGAGAGCATGACTAGACCTATTCTAAAGCAGAGAGCATGACTAGACCTATTCTAAAGCAGAGAGCATGACTAGACCTATTCTAAAGCAGAGAGCATGACTAGACCTATTCTAAAGCAGAGAGCATGACTAGACCTATTCTCAAGCAGAGAGCATGACTAGACCTATTCTAAAGCAGAGAGCATGACTAGACCTATTCTAAAGCAGAGAGCATGGCTAGACCTATTCTAAAGCAGAGAACATGACTAGACCTATTCTAAAGCTGAGAGCATGACTAGACCTATTCTAAAGCAGAGAGCATGACTAGACCTATTCTAAAGCAGAGAGCATGACTAGACCTATTCTAAAGCAGAGAGCATGACTAGACCTATTCTAAAGCAGAGAACATGACTAGACCTATTCTAAAGCAGAGAGCATGGCTAGACCTATTCTAAAGCAGATAACATGGCTAGACCTATTCTAAAGCAGAGAGCATGACTAGACCTATTCTAAAGCAGAGAGCATGACTAGACCTATTCTAAAGCAGAGAGCATGGCTAGACCTATTCTAAAGCAGAGAACATGGCTAGACCTATTCTAAAGCAGAGAGCATGACTAGACCTATTCTAAAGCAGAGAGCATGACTAGACCTATTCTAAAGCAGAGAACATGGCTAGACCTATTCTAAAGCAGAGAGCATGACTAGACCTATTCTAAAGCAGAGAGCATGACTAGACCTATTCTAAAGCAGAGAGCATGACTAGACCTATTCTAAAGCAGAGAGCATGACTAGACCTATTCTAAAGCAGAGAGCATGGCTAGACTTATTCTAAAGCAGAGAGCATGGCTAGACCTATTCTAAAGCAGAGAGCATGACTAGACCTATTCTAAAGCAGAGAGCATGGCTAGACCTATTCTAAAGCAGAGAACATGACTAGACCTATACTAAAGCAGAGAGCATGGCTAGACCTATTCTAAAGCAGAGAGCATGACTAGAACTATTCTAAAGCAGAGAGCATTACTAGACCTATTCTAAAGCAGAGAACATGACTAGACCTATTCTAAAGCAGAGAGCATGGCTAGACCTATTCTAAAGCAGAGAGCATGACTAGACCTATTCTAAAGCAGAGAGCATGACTAGACCTATTCTAAAGCAGAGAACATGACTAGACCTATTCTAAAGCAGAGAGCATGACTAGACCTATTCTAAAGCAGAGAACATGACTAGACCTATTCTAAAGCAGAGAGCATGACTAGACCTATTCTAAAGCAGAGAGCATGACTAGACCTATTCTAAAGCAGAGAACATGACTAGACCTATTCTAAAGCAGAGAACATGACTAGACCTATTCTAAAGCAGAGAGCATGACTAGACCTATTCTAAAGCAGAGAGCATGGCTAGACCTATTCTAAAGCAGAGAGCATGACTAGACCTATTCTAAAGTAGAGAGCATGACTAGACCTATTCTAAAGCAGAGAGCATGACTAGACCTATTCTAAAGCAGAGAGCATGACTAGACCTATTCTAAAGCAGAGAACATGGCTAGACCTATTCTAAAGCAGAGAGCATGACTAGACCTATTCTAAAGCAGAGAGCATGACTAGACCTATTCTAAAGCAGAGAACATGACTAGACCTATTCTAAAGCAGAGAACATGACTAGACCTATTCTAAAGCAGAGAGCATGACTAGACCTATTCTAAAGCAGAGAACATGGCTAGACCTATTCTAAAGTAGAGAACATGGCTAGACCTATTCTAAAGCAGAGAGCATGAATAGACCTATTCTAAAGCAGAGAGCATGACTAGACCTATTCTAAAGCAGAGAACATGACTAGACCTATTCTAAAGCAGAGAGCATGTCTAGACCTATTCTAAAGCAGAGAGCATGGCTAGACCTATTCTAAGATATAAAAAGGGTGTTAGTTCAAGATCTGTGATATTGTGATGTGCAAGAGAGCATAAGCTAGTAGTAGTCCAGTGCCCTACCATACAGTGACTTCCACTGGCGCTGCTATATATCTTTCTTGTTACCTTCTGACCGGTGTGCTTTTAATATGGCTGATTGGTCCTTCTCAAGGAGGATGCTGTGCACATCTGCTGTTCTGCTGAGCTCAGATACAAATATTGGTCTGGGATTCTCTTTATTCTTGCATCTACCGAGCCTAAGATGGTCTCCAACAGTACAAAGTTAATTGAATCCTCCACTATCACAGGGGCGTAGGAAGCAAATAAAAAGTGGTGAGGCCTTTGGCCGTACCCCCTCCTTAGCGGTGTTTTCATCAATGTCCCCCCATTTAGAGGTGTTTTCTGAGTCTGTTTCAATGAAATATAACATGCAACACAACACATAAAGTACTAAAACTGTGTCTTAGTCAGTTAGCAAAAGTTCCCAAACAGAGCTTCACAGTGACAGGAGCCTTTCACGAATTCGTTCCCAACCTCAGTCAAACATAGTTGATCTGTACGATTTTTATGAACATGTAGAACCAGCATATTGTTCAATCTTGATTGGGTCATGGTAGCCCTCAGATATGACTTCAAACGTCGCACTGAAGGAACGCTCACTCACTGCATTAGTGGCAGGCATAACTAGTATCAGTGAAGCAATTTGGGTTAACAAGGACTCAGCCACATTATTCACCGAAGAAGGTAATGTGGTCATCTTTAGGACTGCTTCCTTATGGCACTTGCTTGATGCATGATTGCGGAATTTCACTGAGGCGTCTTTCCAATTTGTGAATCCCTTGGATATGAATGCTAAATCAGAGTTTGAAGACCACTGCAGCTTTTTCTGTAGAGACTAGCTTGCGCACACGTGAAGCACACCACAGCATCATCATTCTCAATGTAGTGTAGCCAAGGCCATTTCGCAAACCACGAGGGCTGAAAACTCTGATTAGCCACCACCGTCTTTACGAAGCTTCTCTTTGGAAATTCAAACCTTCGAGGCTGATTGGCTTATGCTGGAAAGCTGCCTACATCTATAGCTGGACTAGGACAGCTCATTTCAGAAAGCTACGTTACAACCAAAAAAAGGAGTACAGAACTGCAGCTAGCTGAACGACTGCAACACCTCCAACAATACACGCGACTTCTATAGCGCATGCACTTTGGTAGTCTCGTGAACCAGACCCTTTACCTATTCGCTATGTGTTTCCCCCCCCCCCCCCCAAAAGTGCGGCCGCTGCACTTCCTACGCCACTGTATCATAAATGATCTTGGAAGCTGCATCAAAACCCTGTCTCCTCCTCCCAAGACTATTTGAGCCTGCTTGGCATTCTAGCACTCAGTAGATGATGACACAGATTTTTTTCCCCTGTCAAATGATTTGCTTTAATATGGCTTGTCTTGTGTGACATACTAGAGGCAGAGACTGCAGGAGGTCACCCGTCAACAGCTGCAGTAATGTGCTGGTCAGAATCTTTATTTTACCCAACAGTGGTGAGGTTGTTATGGAGAATTACACACAGATCTCATAACTTGTCTTGAATGAGTTCTACTTGCCGGTTCTGGTCTTTAACCCTTTAACGGTCACAGGCGCTTTAAAGCGCCCTAAGAAGTCTCGCAGTTAAAAAATTCATAAAAAATAGATCGTTCAAACTTACCCCCATAAAAATCTTATTAAACGACGCCTAAAACGTTGCTCTATCACGTGGTATTCACAATACAATGACAGCATAACGGTTGCTAAGGACTTTGAACCCGGAAAGCTCACAATGAAATCATGGCTAAGCGCTTGAACGTTAGCGATGTGCTGCTTTTACTGGAAGACGACGATTTCGGCCTTTCTGAAGCGGATGACAGTGATTTTGAAGGCGAAGGTGTTGAGAGCTACCTTCCCAGAGCAAACCCTGAGCTTAGTCACTCAGAAGTAACGGAGGAAGATGAAGATCCAATAGATATAGTTTCTGATGACAGCTCCAGCTCTAGTGATAAGAGTCTCAGCCTTTAGGTAAGTATTACTGTTCAAAATGGTATAGAATATAAAAATATCTGTTTCTATGTCCACAGTTTTTGGATCTACACAAAGTCACAGCAGTCCCACCTCTCACAGAGCTCAAATACCCATCAGTCACGATGTCTCATCGTGGACTGATGGGTATTTGAGCTCTGTGATGTAAGCTTTCTTCTGTTTTTCATAATTCCATGCTGCAGTCTGGTCATTATGGTTGAAATTTGTGTACGTGCAAATGTATAAAACATGTTATCATAAAATATATTTGAAAATAGAACAATAATTGACTTGAAATTCAAAAATTAATTACTAAAACCACAATTACAACCACATACTTTGTTGCTAGGAAACATAAACTACACCTACATATGAAGTAACTATGTGTGATTCCAAAAATATATGGTTGCTATGGACTTTAATAAATATTTGAGACAATACAGTTAATTTTAGTAATGGTAGCAATATATTTTTTTTTTTACCGACCATGAAAGGGTTAATGGTGACCTTCATTGAATCCAACTCTGCTTGTGTAGATATCTGAGGCAGACAAATTTTTCGGACAGCCCAGCTCAACTTCTGTGGAGCCATGTCATGCACTGACAGTGCATCGCATGTGTCTTGTCCACTACAACCTTAGACACTGCCTTACTACTGGCTATTGCTGTCAGGGTTTCATTTAGGATGGACAGGGGGAGCTACCCCCCTTGGAAATTGTATTATTAAAATTCATTAGAAACTTTGTCACATCTTTAACCATCATGCCCCCCCCTTAAAATCCAGATTCCTCCAGTTCCCCCCCCCCCCCCTTGGAAATTTTTCTAAATGAAACCCTGGCTGTAGTTAAAGATGGAGAGAAATCAACAACTGCACTGCGTGTTTTAGCCATGAAATTATAATATGGTGTTGAAACTTCCACAGCCTGTTACGCTCGCCCCCCCCCCCTTCAGGTGACAAAACTCTAATTAAAGCCACTCAAATTGACTAGCTAACCTATAACTCTTACAGAGAGGGGCAAGGGGGGGGGGGGGCGGGGGGGTTGGTTACAAAGCACTCTCACAAGTTGCCTGCAGTCTTCCTATGGCTGGGCTGCATTTGCTGGACCTTGTCATTGAATGTATGAATGCAACGTTGGAGAGTAGACTGTCCACGGTTTTATAAAGAGCAACGAAATAGCTGAAGACCTGAAGTTCAGTCATCTGATCATTTTTGTTATCTGAACATCCTCCAGTCCCAACATGTTTGGGCAACTGGCTTCGTACTGTATACCTTAGAGTACATAGCCCCTGCCCCCTCCACTATCCTGTTTTCACCGACCTAGGATATAGAAGGGTACACATAGCCACCTCCCTGTATGCAGATCTTCTCGTAAGTGTACATGGAACTGACAAGAACGATAGTGATGGCAACCATTTGCAGACCTGGATGGAGGTCAAGTTGAGGACTTGGAGCTTCAGAGAACCTGAGGAGCCAGAATAAAGAGCTAAAGTGGAGGCAAGCTGCTAATTGGATCAAGCAGAAAATCCTCATCTAGAGGTACAAATTTTGATTGCAATGATCGTGCAGCGGCGAACTACGTTGGTGGGTGTAACCTAGAATAACTGATCATGTTTCATAATGGAAGCTTCCGCTCGACGTAGTAAGTGCCCGCCCATCTGGTTTTTGAGGTGAAAGGTTAAGCACGCATGGGTACCTGCTGAGTATTTTACGCTAATAAGGCTATTGAGCGTGATTAAGAACGATAGAATTATGGACAGGTTTATGAAGTACTTGTCTAATTTCTTATGCTGTGTTGTATTAATGGATGTGTTTATGTTCTCTCCCACAGCACCTATTGGAATGCCTACGAATATCACAGCAGTTAAATTTGACTCGACCTCCATTCTCATCGACTGGACTCACCCCCCGGAGGACACACATCAAGGTGTAATCAGAGAGTATAGACTGAATGTGACCGAACTAGAGACGGGGATACGGACCAGAGTGGTAGTGGATTCTAACAGTACTGAGGTACTTTTGGGTTCTCTCCATCCATACTTCACCTACCACATCACCATAGTACCAGTCACTGTGGAAGAAGGGCAGAATTATACAGAGATCACCATAAGGACTGCAGAAGATGGTAAGGCCAGGGCTTGTCAAACATTATGTTTATAAATGTACTGTATTCCTTGAGTGGATCGCATCATCGATATAATTCCACACCCTAGAGTAGACTCTGCAACATTTATTATCTGGTACATGCCCTCGAGTATACTATTTATATTTCCACTGGAATTTGAGAAAGACCAGTAGCCAGTCACATACAAAATGTTTAAAAAAACAACTATTAGCAGAAAGGCTTAGAAGATTGCAACCATTGCAAGTCTGGGCTGGTAGCAGCTAGTGCAGCAGCTGCTGTTGTCAGTGAGACCATCAAGTGACTGGCTCTGCATTGGAGGAAACTGACCTGGAAGGAATAACAGGCAGCAAATTGTCACGCTAAAATATTGTCAACCGATCAAGCCTGATGAAGGCTAGAGCATCTAGTCGAAACACTGAGAGAATACAATTTCAAGTTGATTACTGAGAAGGTTATTGTAACCCGTTTTATATGCATGCATGCTGACCTACAAGCCTGCAGGCTAAACTGATAGAACATGCGCTCTCGTTTAGTCAGTGCCCTTCATAGTGTGAGTGAGATAATGGAATCAATATGCTGGGATGTGTACTGCATTGCCTCATAGTGAAGGTTTCACGTATAACTTAGGACCATTGCATTGTCCTCAATGTGATTCCACTGGGTATTAAATGGTATAGCCATCTAAGCTGGGGGTTGTGGGCACCCCCCAGAGCCATCGTAAGTAGCCAGGGTATGTGGAGTTGCAGGGGGATAGGCTTGATGGTGTGTGAATAGTCATGTGTAATGTTGTTAGAACTGTCAGTGAGTTTGTGCCTTTGAATTTTTGTAGGTGAATATCACATACACACAGCCAACAACAGTTACTGTGTGTGTGTGTATATGTGTCTGTCTGTCTACATGTCTGTCTGTCTGCATGTCTGTCTGTCTGTCTGTCTGCATGTCTGTCTGTCTGCATGTCTGTCTGTCTGTGTCTGTGTGTGTGTCTCTCTCCCTCTCTCTATATATATACACTTTATATAATATGCATATATTATCTCTTAGCTCCTTCTGCTTCACCTCTCAATCTTCTGGAGTCTAAGTTATCATCCAGGTCATTCTATCTTGAGTGGGAGCCACCTTCCTTTTGGGACACCAATGGGATCCTCAGGAAATACATCATAAACATCACTGATGACGACCACGGCATGTCCTTTACCTTGGAATCCCACAACACATCAGTACATCTGCTCAGCTTGCACCCTCACAGAACTTATTCAGCATCTGTGTCGGCTTTCACTGTTGATGAAGGACCATATTCTCCTGCCATAACTATCAGAACGTTGGAAGAGAGTGAGTCTCATGGCATTGATAGATATGTGCATGTTGCTAGATTATTTGAATGACTTCAAACTCTTCCATCATTCGACATCTATGACTTCTTTTTCTCCTTCCCTTTCCCCATGCTCTCCTTTAGACTTCCCCATTCCCACTTCTTCTCTTTCCGTCCTCCCTTTCTCCCCTTCCTCTCTTCTTCATTTCATCCTCCTTTCTCTCCTCCCTCTCAAGTTTTCTTTGTCGCCTTTTCTCTTATTTCCCCTCTTCCCTTGCTTCCTGCTCTCCCCTTGCTTCCTGCTCTCCCCTTGCTTCCTGTTCTCCTCCTTACTTCCTGCTCCCCCCTTGCTTCCTGCTCCCCCCTTGCTTCCTGCTCTCCACTTGCTTCCTGCTCTCCCCTTGCTATCTGCTCTCCTCCTTGCTTCCTGTTCTCCTCCTTACTTCCTGCTCTCCCCTTGCTTCCTGTTCTCCTCCTTGCTTCCTGTTCTCCTCCTTGCTTCCTGCTCTCCCCTTGCTTCCTGTTCTCCTTCTTGCTTCCTGTTCTCCTCCTTGCTTCCTGCTCTCCCCTTGCTTCCTGCTCTCCTCCTTGCTTCCTGCTCTCCTCCTTGCTTCCTGCTCTCCCCTTGCTTCCTGCTCTCCTCCTTGCTTCCTGCTCTCCTCCTTGCTTCCTGCTCTCCTCCTTGCTTCCTGCTCTCCTCCTAGCTTCCTGCTCTCCTCCTTGCTTCCTGCTATCCCCTTGCTTCCTGCTATCCCCTTGCTTCCTGTTCTCCTCCTTGCTTCCTGCTCTCCCCTTGCTTCCTGCTCTCCCCTTGCTTCCTGTTCTCCTTCTTGCTTCCTGCTCTCCTCCTTGCTTCCTGCTCTCCTCCTTGCTTCCTGCTATCCCCTTGCTTCCTGCTATCCCCTTGCTTCCTGTTCTCCTCCTTGCTTCCTGCTCTCCCCTTGCTTCCTGCTCTCCCCTTGCTTCCTGTTCTCCTCCTTGCTTCCTGTTCTCCTCCTTGCTTCCTGCTCTCCCCTTGCTTCCTGTTCTCCTCCTTGCTTCCTGCTCTCCTCCTTGCTTCCTGCTCTCCCCTTGCTTCCTGCTCTCCCCTTGCTTCCTGTTCTCCTCCTTGCTTCCTGCTCTCCTCCTTGCTTCCTGCTCTCCCCTTGCTTCCTGCTCTCCACTTTACTTCCTGCTATCTTTGCTTCCTGCTCTCCCCTTGCTTCCTGCTCTCCTCCTTGCTTCCTGCTCTCCTCCTAGCTTCCTGCTCTCCACCTTACTCCTGCTATCTGTGCTTTCTGCTCTCTTCCCCATTATCTTTCATACTCTGCATCTTAATCCTATTTTTTACAGTTCCTTCAGCTCCACCTACAAGCCTCACAGTATCAGCATTAACTTCGAGGACTCTCAACATCACCTGGCAGCTCCCCATAGCTGAAGAACAGAATGGTGTAATAGTCAACCATACAGTTCTGTTTGAGGAGAGGGATGATGTTAATGCCTACACTATTGTCCAAGTGGAATACGCAGAGGAGCTGGGGGTAGTCGTGGATGACTTGCTGCCTTTTCATGTATACTATGTCAGTGTAGCTGCAAGTACACAAGTGGGACTAGGTCCTTATACGATACGAGTTCTTATAGAGATGCCCGAAGATGGTGAGTTGACCCCACTCTGTTGTGCTGGTATTACTGTTAGTGTTAGAGGGATACAATCTGAAGCAAGGTCCTACTGGCATATAAATATCTGCTGTTTTTATTGCACTCTGCTGCTTTTGTGTGTATTGGACTGAGTACATGGTTATATTTAGAATGGAAGGTTTGTGGTAATAATAATAATAATAATACTAATACATGATATGGAGCCAACACTTGAAGAAATACTAAATTGTACCAAAATTAACTCATTTTGTATTGGCTGCCTATTTTCTAGGTCCATCTTTGCCCCCAACTGAAATCCAAATATCTGAAATAACCACTCACAATTTCTCTCTGGAATGGAGTCCCCCACCAGAGGAAGCTCACAATGGCATCATCCGTAGCTACAGCCTCAATGTGACGGAGCTAGCCACAGGGAGGTCGTTTATCAGGCACACACTAGCGCTGCAGTACTCCTTCCTCCACCTCCACCCTTTTTACACATACGTGTTGACTGTGGCAGCCGTCACTGTTAGTCCTGGACCACCTACAGAGATCGTGACAGTCACTACGCTGGAAACAGGTAAGTTTCGTTAATTATTGCTCTGAAGAAGTATCATTGTTGCGTATGTTTTTGGTTTTAATAGCTCCTTCCAGTGCCCCTACAAACGTCACCCTCGCCCACACTACCTCCACCTCATTTACCGTCACATGGGAACATCCACCTCCGGAAAACCAAAATGGGGAGCTCGTAGCATACTCACTTGTTCTCACCACCCTCACTGATAACACTGCTCTGGAACTCACCACCAGTGATACCGAATTGCTAGTGGATGACTTGGTCCCCTACACTAGATACAAGGTGCAGATTGCTGCTGGAACAGCCGAAGGAACTGGCCCATTCACCGACCCTCTGATAGTGCAGACAGAAGAAGATGGTATGAATTTCATTGTTTTGTTTGTTTCTTTATATCGATTTACAAGATGTTTTTCCCTGTGCCTCACAGCTCCATCTGCTCCCCCAAGTAATCCAAGCGTGCAGAATATCCTCTCTACTTCCATCGATATCCAATGGCTGTCTCCTGAACCAGAGGAACTCAACGGAGAACTTGTGCACTACACAGTGAACGTTTTTGAAGAAGATACTGGCATATCCACGGACGTCATCTCCATCTCCACACAACTTACTCTAGAGTCTCTGCATCCTTTTTATTTCTACCGGATTTCTGTGTCAGCAGTTACTATTCTTCCCGGACCTTACACCACTGAGATTAGAGTCAGGATGCTTGAAGATGGTATGTTTGTGGTGTCTCTGTCCACATTCTATTCTCAAGGCTGCTTCCACCATGGCATAACACTGATGGCATCATCAGTACTGTATAGATCAGTACTGGATTAAGGCTGGAATTAATCATCATGATGGCATCCTGATCAATACTGGGTTAATCAGCTAGGGTTAGGTCCAGGGAAATGCATCACTAGGGCAAGGGCTAGGGCTAGGGTTACAGCAATGCAATCTAACAATGGTCATGATTAGGAATTATATTCCTATGCTTTAGAACCAGGCCAAGTTGAAGTATAGTACATGGGAGAGTCAGTGAGATTGTTCAATCTCAATTAGCAATAAGTGAATGACCTACTAAAATTTGTTGTACGGAATATAATACTTTCATACATTTTTATTTTCGAGGTCTACAAAAATTTGCAGGTTTAGATAACTGGTCCTCTCTCTGTTGAATTTCCTCTACAGCTCCTTCTTCTCCGCCTGTGAATTTTACTCTAACAGCTCTGTCTCCCGAGGTCATACAAGTCCACTGGGAGGCTCCGCCAGTAGAGAGAAGAAATGGCATCATCCGCCATTACTCCTGCGTGGTAACAGCAAGTCAGCCCTGGGTGAAGATCAGCACCATGCTAGAGACCAATAGAACTGAAATTAACCTCACTGAGTTGATACCTTATACGACGTACCACATCCGAGTGAATGCAGTGACCATCCTACCAGGGCCTTATAGTGTTGACCAGGTGTGCTCTACACTAGAAGCAGGTAGGAACTCCGCTTCTCTATGTGTACCTAGCTCAATTTGCATGGTAAAAGAATGATCTAGGTTCAGTCCACCTCCAGTGCTGGGCTAACACCTGGAGTTCAAGTTCCTATTGTTATTTGTTGTTGTTGTTGTTAATGAATGAGTTTAGCTATTATGAAGGTCACTTGTCACACTTGTCCACTGGTCGCCTATTTTGTCACACTTGTCGCACTTGTCACAGTTGTAGCATTGTTTGTCACACTTGCCACTTGTTGCACTGTTCGTCACACTTGTCGCACTTATCGCACTTGTCACACTTGTCGCACCATTCATCACACTTGTCCCACTGTTCATCACACTTGTCACACTTGTCATACTTGTCACACTTGTTGCACTGTTCATCGCACTTGTCACACTGTCCGTCGTACTTGTCACACTGTTTGTCACATTTGTCACTTGTCGCACTTCTTGCACTGCTGTTCGTCACTTATCACAGAAGTAATGGGTTTCTAGTGATGGTAGAGTGGAAACTTCTTCTTTTCTTTTCTCTCCTGCCAGGCCCCACCCAGGCACCATCCAACCTCTCTGCATCCATCGTCAGTTCATCTGTGGTGGAACTGACCTGGATGCCACCTACCATTGAGCATAGGAATGGAATAATTAGGCACTACACATCACAAATCTACCAAAAGAGCAGTGGCAGTGAATTATTTTCTCTCGTGAGAGAAGTTGTGGGTCAGTCATCTCCTTTGCATATCGAAGACCTACATCCATTCTACGACTACCAGCTCAGGATGGCTGCACAGACTGTGGATATTGGACCATACAGTGACACTGTGTCATGGAGGATGCCTGAAGATGGTACACATTTTATTACATTGTATATGAACAGTGCCCCCAAAAGCTTCCGTGCCATATACCCTCCAAGTGGTGTGCACAAGGAAAAAATAGGAGTAGAAAAAGACAATAGGGGGTACGGTAGTGGGGGGGTTAAAGATTTGTATAGGGGGGGGGGGGGGGGGTTGAAGATTCAGACTGTTTGTATGGGTGGGGAGGTTGAAGATTCTGACTGTATGAGGTTGAAGATTCTGACTGTATGGGGTTGAAGATTCAAACTGTTAGTATGACGGGTAGATTCTGACTGTTTGTATGGCTGCTCCTACAAATATATTGTGAGCAATATCAGCACACAACAAGCTGCTAAAGGGAAGGAAGGGATGGTCAATTTGAGTTAAGTTTGTGGAATAAAATATCTATTTTACTCCACCGAAATCAACTAGCATTAAATAGCTGAGGAAGAGGGCGGCTATCAGTTCAGAAGTCTTAGGTAGAGCAGTGATCCAATACCTTGCTTTCTTCATGTAAATATATGACTGAAGTATACACTGTGTTAAAATGGTACAGTGACTGATGTAGGAAATTGAATGTGTTATGTGATTGTATTCACCCATGTAGCTCCCTCCGCTAGTCCTACTGAGATCACCATAACTGGTGTCACATCCACCGACTTGATCCTCCACTGGCTTCCCCCTAAAAACTGGGGTAGAAATGGAATAATCCGAAGTTATTCTCTTCTGTGGACTACTACCAACACAGGAATATCCACAAGCTACAACACTTCTGGGAACTTGACCTCTCTGATCGTGCAGCGCTTGCATCCTGCAAATTCCTATGTGATAATGGTGGCAGCCGTGACTGTGCTTCGGGGGCCATACAGTGACCTCGTACATGTGACCATGGAGGAAGATAGTGAGTGGGACGCATTGTGGCATTAACCTTTATTGTCACTCTTTCCTTTTGTTCCTTGTCGTTAGTTATTTATACCAGCTAGCTATAGAGCAAACTTTGGTGAAAGTGAGCTGCAATGGAGGTGTGGTTTGTGCTATATATATATATAAATATCTGATTGTGCATAAAAGGAAATATACAGTAAGCTATAAGTCTGTCCACGAGGATTTTTAATTGATCCCTAATAAACTGCATTTAATATTCGTGTGTATGTTCTATATCATATTACAGGACCTTCTGCTTTCCCCGAGAAAGTTAAAGTCTATGTGGTGAGCTCTACTCAGGTGCGAGCTACATGGCACCCACCCACAGGCGACCACCAAAATGGAGAGATTGTCAATTACACTGTGGCCCTCTCCCTGATCCCTGCAAGTCGTCCAACTTACACTCTCACCACTAACTCCACTCGAATTCTGATTCCATATCTGAGGCCTTTCTCTGAGTATTCTCTCACTGTGGCTGCTAGCACTAGAGTAGGAACAGGACCGTTTCTGGAGCCAAAGGTGACCTTCAATACACCTGAGGCTGGTAAGCAAAATGGGCTGGGTTGTTGTTGCCTTTGGTGTTCTGTTTTCTCCGTTTATTTTTGGTGCCTCAGTTATAGCTCAGCTCTTGTGGCTACTACTTGGAGGTGTTTAAGACCCTGACAGAAAATGTCAAAGGGTTAAACTTTTAGCAGTTTCACTGCCAGTCAAATGGAAAGGAAGAGTGTGGTAACAACCTCAAGGAAAATCTCGTATCAGTTGTTTATGCTATGCAGCGCACATGCATAACTGAGCATGCTTAGGGAGTCTAACTCTCTCACTGGCATAAGCATTATGTGACGAAGCTGCTGCTAATTGTCACAAAAAATTACCGTTCACGTAGAAAATCTGGGAGAGGGGAGGGGGGGGAAACAACCTCATGCCCAGAGCATTGCTCTATCTCAGTACGAAGTATAAGGACTGTATGACTTTGGTAACTATGATAAAAATGCCAAGATTCACTTCCGGTATCTGGAAAAGAAATAAGCTATTTGCTAAAACTGGGAGATGAAGTTACCAGTCAACTTTTTAAGTAGATTTCGGCCTCTCTGAGAGTAACAGCAGTAGTTACGATGGAGAAAGTACCTATGCTTACTTTGGCAGCTCTAAAATTGATTACAATGCTGTAGCAGCCATGAGGTGAGCTATTGTCGAAGATCATATAGCTAGTCTTGTCCCTACACTTTCTAGTGAAGATTCTGATGTTCCAAGGTGAGTAGATGACATTAAAACATGATAGCTGCCAGTATAATGAGCTATTGTCGAAGATGATATAGCTAGTCTTGTCCCTACGAAGATTCTGATGTTCCAAGGTAAGTAATGATGAGTAGATGACATTAAAGCATGATAGCTGTATATAAAGCCAGTATAAAGCCAGCATAACAATAAAAGTTTCCCCCGCAAATTTCTTTGGAATTTTGTATATAGGTAGCTATGAGCAAGTAGAATGGTAGGTTTATTTTCAAGATTCTGGATTTCTCATCCATTCTCATCATCTGACTCCATGACTTAGATGCTATATAGGAACCCTTCCTTCTCATCATGGGTGTGGTCATGGTCGACTAGTGGTGGCTCTGTTGCTGGTAAGTATGTGCACGTAAAAGTGCATGATATGATAGTTGTGTTCCCATAGGCTCATCCTTATGAACCTTCCTCGTTCATCTGACTCTGACAAGTCTGAAGTGCAGGGAACCTTTCCTGCTTGTCAGGACTGTGGTCATGGTTGAGCCAGTCCACCTATTGGTGGCTCTTTTAGGTTTTAGATCCAGTTAGAAGTTCCTGGACTAAAAGTGAGCATCCAATAACCATTTCCTTATAAGTTGACGTGTTGGTCCACTCTACATACCATATGTGGCGTTATTTGCTATTTTTATGGAGGCTGTGTCGGACTTGTTTGTGATTGAGACGAGTGGATATGCTAATCGTAGCACACCCTGAGCTCATCCTAGGGGTGATAGCACTGTGGAGGAAATGAAGGCAATTGTGGGTATATCATGGATATTGTCCATCATCTATGTCTGGCTCTACTGGAGCACACAGCACAGCTTGTGTTTCCAACATCATGCTTCTTAGAAGTTTGGAGCAAATATTTTTTCCCTTCTAGTTGGCTGATAGCACTCAGCAGCACCTATTGGTCAATTGCTCATAGCCGCATCTTCAAGTGTTCAAGAACACCCTAGACTCACAGTAGTTCTAGCAAACTTTAATCCGAGTATGTAATGTATAATGTGCTTATCTTATAATGATATTCATATATCTGTGATTGTTTGCTAAGCAACTAGAATTCATCCATTTTAACCATATGCAGGCCATTATCGACTGTTGGTAGCCAATAGTCACATATAGCCAAAAGTACTTTATCAACCAACTCCCTATAATGATATTCATAACTATTTGGTATGTTGCTAAGCAACCAAAATTCGTCATTTTGTTCTTGATGCATCAATAAACACCTTGGGACTCAATAGGTATTTCCGAACCTCCGAACCTTTCCACAGCCAAATTTGATCAACTAAATTTTGATGGGAGTAAAAAGTTTTTACTTGCCATTTCTTATAAAATCATATTCACAACAATGTGATTTGTTGCTAAGCAACCAAAACTTTGTACAATGTATCAACTCATCAGCTATCATCTGATATATGGATGATAAGTACGTTTCTTCATTACTATTCCTACATAAAATAAATCAATGCGAAAATCATTCAATAATCCATCATCAAGTTGCCAGTGAGAGGGATAACTTCTTGTTTGATCATGTGTGGAAGGCATGCAGTATACAATAGGTATAATCTGAGATGCCTTGACAACAAACATCTGGGGTCAAGAGGTCACTATGGCATCATGATTGACCATTTTTGGCTTTCTGAAGGTGAAGGTAGTCAAGAGGAAGGAGAAAGCTTCCATGTCTCTGTTGAAAACTCTAATAGATCTCAGAGAAGTGACAGTTCTGAGCAGGACAGTTGCTTCTGAGCAGGACAGTTGTTTCTGAGCAGGACAGTTGTTTCTGAGCTGGACACTTGCTTCTGAGCAGGACAGTTGTTTCTGAGCAGGATAGTTGCTTCTGACCAGGACAGTTGCTTCTGAGCCAGACAGTGGCTTCTGAGCCGGACAGTTGCTTCTGAGCTGGACAGTTGCTTCTGAGCCGGACAGTTGCTTCTGAGCTGGACAGTTGCTTCTGAGCCGAACAGTTGCTTCTGAGCTGGACAGTTGCTTCTGAGCCGGACAGTTGCTACTGAGCAGGACAGTTGCTTCTGAGCCGGACAGTTACTTCTGACCAGGACAGTTGCTTCTGAGCTGGACAGTTGCTTCTGAGCCGGACAGTTGCTTCTGAGCCAGACAGTTGCTTCTGAGCCGGACAGTTGCTACTGAGCAGGACAGTTGCTTCTGAGCTGGACAGTTACTTCTGACCAGGACAGTTGCTTCTGAGCTGGACAGTTGCTTCTGAGCCGGACAGTTGCTTCTGAGCTGGACAGTTGCTTCTGAGCTGGACAGTTGCTTCTGAGCCGGACAGTTGCTTCTGAGCCGGACAGTTGCTTATGAGCCTACCTGGAGTAGCTACAATATTAGTCTTAGTTATGACTTTGTGTAACTGTTTTTCCAAGTATGAGGAAACCGCAAGGATGTTATCAATGGATCTATCTATGTATATACAGTAATATATATATATATATAATTTGAAAAATGTCTCTCTCTCTATGTGTGTGTGTATGGCTTATGCCTGGACAAATGCCAGATCTGATTTGAACGAGTATGTCGAGGGTAGATGAGGGAGTGTTTAAACAATTTAAAATTTAAACAAATCACTAATAACCCCCCGCCAGTTTTCATTAAAGATTCACGACGAAAATATGAGTGTGATGGATGCAGATTCAGTCAAGTCAATTGCTAAGATGCATACGTTTATATATATATATAGGGAACCAGTTGATACAGTTGATATGAAAATTTGTTATGAAACAGCTTAATGGTTTTTCTTGAAATGTTTTTATTCAACTGCTCAACCCGTTTCAAAGTAGGGGGAAAAATTAATTGTGATATAGTTTTTAGTTGGCAGATGCATTGTGCTTCATCAGTATTGATATTCATGTTCACGCACATACTCACACACACCAATGTAGAAAGTTTCTTGTTTTTAATTTTTTTAATTATTAACAAACAAACCATATTGGGTTGACTTGTTGAGTAACAGAAGAACAATAATGTAATGCTCTCTATATACCACATCCAGAGAAGCTAACAAACTATACACAACAAATATTTAAAAAGCAGTATATACATATATATATCTTGCATATGAATTAGTATAGTATAGGCTGCCTAAATGGCTGTATTACATTCCTGGTTGCCTTGCTGTCTTTTATTTTTATTTTTTACCAATCCCATTGGTTAGTCTTTTGGTGCTGTATTTTACAGAAAAGAAAGGCAAACTCGATATTTGTTTAGACCTGGTGGTTTAGCTAATGCCTTAGTTAAGGATTTAAGGCAAGCTGGCAGTGTTTTTGGAGCTCAAGCAGTAGAAGACACTGTTTAGGCTGCTAAAAAAAGCTACCAAAATGAGATTTAGCAGAGATAGGAATGACATTTTATGGTTAAGCCATTTTAAAATGTGGGCATGCCATTTTAAAACGTGGGTATGCCTTTTTTTAAATGTGTCAATCCAATAACGTAAACTCTGGTTGTGCCTAAGCCATTTTAAAATGTGGGCATGCCATTTTAAACTTTTTTAAATGTGTCAATCCAATAACTTAAACTCTGGTTGTGCCTCTTGATGTTAAGAGCCCATTTTGTTGTCATTACAAAAAGTATCTGTTAGGCATCCTTATGATATTTTGGTGTATTGATATTGTTGAAAAAAGTTTTATACTGCGTATTAGCTGCACCCCTTAGGTAACGTATTTCAATAAAACATCAGGCAAGAATTTTACAAGTACAGTACATCTATTATTAGCTTCAATTTTCTATAGTAATATCCCAATGAGCTTCTTCTGCATATTTGCAGGGACCTCTATACATTTTCCTAGTCTTCTAGTGGAGCAGAACTCCTCCACAGCCGATATAGTTCCAAAACACTTTCCAACATACTCAATGGTTGTACTTCTGCTTGTGAAGGTGCCAATAGCGAGCCTGTTGCAAGAATTGTTCTTATCATTGGGTAAAAGGAGATTTTTGGCAGTTCTGTAACGAACCTGTTTCCGAGGGATAAATTCAAAAACTTGGGAATGGCCATCGCTAGTTCCTTCTTAGTTCACCTCGAGATACTTGCTCCAACATACCTGCCTCGGCTTAGTCTGGTTCGAGAAATTAGCTCCTTCCTTGACTAGCTCGCACGGTTAGGTCTTCAGTTCTCTTTTATGAATGTGTAAAGTTAGCAACTGTGTTTAGTAAGCGCCTATTCCAGTTGAGCGTCATAGGTTAAGGTTAAAAGTGGGCGCAAAACAACCAGAGTTTATGATATGTATTAAGAGGGAGAGGGAGTGCTACCATATTATCTATAAAAGATTTACCTTGTGATTCAGTAAGACTGCCAATAGTCCTTCTGTTGTGGTGGTGAGAGGAACATATAAAATAGTACAGGCACTTATAAATATCAAGGAGCACATTAATATTGGCAAATCACAACAGTAATAAAATGGTGTATTATCGTATTGCAATAGCGCCATCCGCCTCTCCAACTATTCTCTCTATTGATCTGGTCACTGCTACATCTTTCCTGGTCAAGTGGACGCTACCTCCACTCAATGAGACGAATGGTCGCATCAGATACTTCATGCTCGCAGTCACAGAGAATGACACTCGGGCAACCACCAATGTGGAGGTATATCGCACCTCAAAGCTATTGGAAGGACTTCAGCCATATCACATTTACACAGTGATGGTTGCTGCTGTCACTTCTGCCCTGGGCCCTTACTCCAGTCATGTCACCACTCGTACAAAGGAAGCAGGTGAGTAGATGAGTGATTGCATGTTCTTGTTGCTTTTCAATTAGACTTGTGTAGATGCAAAAATTGTCCACACGTATGTACATTATTATAACACATGGAGAAGGTCCTGCAATACTTTAAGACATACTCTATAGTATTTGTTACATACTCTATAGTATTTGTTACATACTCTATAGCATTTGTTTCATATTCTATAGTATTTGTTACATACTCTATAATATTTGTTACATACTCTATAGTATTTTTTTTTCAAGGAGCTAAATTTTCGAGGATTACTGTAACCGAATTGTTTCGCAGAATAATTTCCAAGGTCATTATAACCCCTTACCCTTACTGGACTTTATTATTGTACCAAATACACAATTTTCAAGTTTAGAATCAAGTCTGTGGAAACCTCGTAACTTTAGCTCCGAGAGGAAAGACGGAGAGAGAGCCGTACAGTATATTCATAGGTGCATGCCCTCAAGTAGAAATCTGTTCTTTTAATTGCAGGTCCATCCAGTCCACCGAGGACAGTCACTGTATTAGATGTTGGAAGTAGATACTTCAATGCATCTTGGGAACCTCCTCTCCACCAGGATTGGAATGGAGTGATCAGATACTATTTTGTCAGGCTTTGGCTCAACAACTCACTGGATGAACCTCACACTGTGTTTACCAACTCTGTTCCCAACATCATGATATCTGATCTCCTTCCATATCACGTCTACACCATGACAGTCGCTGCTATTACATCAGAGCATGGTCCAGAAAGCCGACCCGTTTCATTTAAAACTCTAGAAGATGGTGAGATTTTGGTAGCATCCCGAAGTTAGAAATGACTTATTCACTCGACAAACTCTCACTTGACGTAATAAAATTACAATTACCTTCTCAATAATCAACTTGAAATTTACTCTCTCGACCTTTTGATTGGATGCTCTAGCCTTCATCAGGAATAATGGATTCTGTCCACGCAATCATCCAGCACATTAAACCGGACGTGACATAAATAAATTAAAGTTCACAAAATAACAGCAAATAAAAATAATTAAAATAACAATAAAAATAAAAATAAAATAAGAATAATATAGAATAATAAATAATAAAAAAATTGACACAATAAAAAAATTGACATAACAAAAAATGATAAACGACATGAAATTCACAGGGAAATGGCTTCAAGTTCAGGCTCTTGAGAATGGCCACCCAGTAGCTAGGTGAGTCCATTCCACAATCTCCATTGAGCCCCTCAATTTTTGTGCGAGGGTGATGTGTGTAATGCATGCTTCACTAGCAGTTCCTTCTATCTTCTGGTCTGGTCTAAGATGGTGGCTTTCTCCCACAAAATAAGATGTCCATTGTCACATGCGTGTTCAGCAATTGCAGATTTCTCTCTTTACAGGCATCTTTATGTTTATTTATTTTATTACTTATTTTTAAATTTTCTTATTTGCTACTATATATGTGTATTTTTATTTATTTCTGCCATGTAAGGTTCACATGCTGGACATGTATGCCAGGGTGTGGCTGGTATCACATGGTGGACATGTATGCCAGGGTGAGGCTGGTATCACATGGTGGACATGTATGCCAGAGTGAGGCTGGTATCACATGCTGGACATGTATGCCAGGGTGAGGCTGGTATCACATGGTGGACATGTATGCCAGGTATCACATGGTGGACATGTATTCCAGGGTGAGGCTGGTATCACATGGTGGACATGTATGCCAGGATGAGGCTGGTATCACATGCTGGACATGTATGCCAGGGTGAGGCTGGTATCACCTGGTGGATAGCTAGCTAGATATATACATATCAAGCTCTCATGAGTATTAGCATCTCATTATTCCTGATGAAGGCTCGAGCATCTCGTCGAAACATGGAGGGAGTAAATTTGAAGTTGATTATTGAGGTCATGGTATATAATGACAACTTACTCACACTTACACATTATTTACATTTAAGAATGTAACACAATGCATTCAAGACGTTGATATACTCTTAACTTAAACTCATTGGAGTGAATGTCGTAGCATTAAGTTACATTGTGTTACATTTTTCATGTGAATTGGGATTAAAAATGAACATTCTTGTGACAGCTCCTAGTGTTGCACCAAGGTCATTTGAAGCCAGCAACACCAGCTCCAGGCAACTTGTTCTATCTTGGGAAGCTCTCGAGGCAGTCAGCATCAACGGCATACTGAGACACTACTCACTCACTGTGTTGGAGCGCCAGTCAAATACCGTGCTTCTTGAAGGCATCGAGATTGATCCTGCTTCAACCGATTTTGTGGTCAGCCTGCTAGCTCCATTTGTCTGGTATGAGTGCTCAATATCAGCAGTGACCATCACACAAGGACCATCAGCTGTCCTACAAGTCAGAACTGAAGCAGAAGGTAAGTTATGGAGCAATTGTACTCCACATTGTACAGTCATTATAAACTCTCAATTACTCAAGCATTGCATGTGTTGCCTTAATGTGTAACTGGAATGTGTGCTATCCTGTGTTAACAGTATCCTTGCACACACACTCACCTCCTACATGACTCTGCATTTTTGTAGAAAAGGACCATATCTGCAAATAAGTACTCTTGCAATAGCATAAGATCTCATATTTTGTTGTTTTTCCCACCTATGCAGCATACTTGCTATGCTTGCACTTTGTGACCTCACCTACTGCATAGCAACAAATATATATATATTAGACTCTTAGCAAAAGTGATATAGCAATGAGTGCACAATGATCAAAGTGAAGTTTGGTAACTTGTTCCAAGGTGTTTGCATAAAAAATACAATGTGACAGTATTGTAGGATAATATAGATGTTATATATGTGTCCCGGGCACTCATATATATACACACATGTATATATGTGTCCTGGGCACACATATATATACACACATGTATATATGTGTCCTGTGGGCATACACATATATACATACATATTATGTGTCCCGGGCTTACATATATACATACATACATATATATACATACATGTATATATGTGTCCTGGGCACACGTATATATACACACATGTATATATGTGTCCTAGGCACACATATATATAAATACATGTATATATGTGTCCTGAGCACACATATATATACATACATGTATATATGTGTCCTGGGTACATATATATATACACACATGTATATATGTGTCCTGGGTACACACACATATATATATACATGTATATGTGTCCCGGGCATACACATATACATACATACATGTTGCTATATATCACAACTTTCTGAGCTGTCTTCACAATCTTCGCCTCCTCTGTGTGCATAGCTCCCAACTACTCCCTCACCTAGCTTCCAACAGCAATTTCACATATTCATTACAATAATAACAATAATAACAATAACAATAATAATAATATTAATAATAATATTAATAATAGCAGTAGCAGGCAGTAGTAGTAGTAATAGTAGTGATGATAAATATAATAATAATAATAATAATAATAATAATAATAATAATAATAATAATAATAATAATAATAATAATAATAATAATAATAATAATAATAATAATAAGTATAATAATAGTAGTAGTAGTAGCAATAAATAAATTAAAAATATATATATATTTACACCAACATATATAACACTCACATGCAACACACACCACATATATACACAGCTCCAGGGATGCCTCCTGAAGACATGACAGTTGAGGTTCATGACTCTCAGTCCATGACTGTCTCATGGAATCCTCCAAGCTCACAACAAAATGGACCCATAACAGGATACTCAGTGAACCTGACTCTGGCCTATGTCGACTCAGTGCCCGTTCAGCATTTCTCTACCTTTGCATCTATTTACCTCTCAGAGCTCACACCTTACAGCACATACCACATCCAAGTGGCTGCAGTGACAGTGGCAGTGGGGCCATACAGTGACTGGATCTATGCTGTTATACCTGAAGCAGGTATGCAATTATACTTGAGTGCCTACATAATATTTTCAAGTCAGTTTGTCTAGCAGTAAAGAATTACAAAAGTGTTTATGCATTAAACATGACTATTTCTCACTTGTTGTAAGAAATTTCAAGATCTATAAACTTTTTTTTTGTGTAGTCTGAAGACTTTCTTCACTCTAATCATTATAGCTGTATCTCTTCATGGCAACATGTGTAGTCTAGATGTACGTATGTATATAATGGTAACTGTGATAGATGTACTGCACAAAGGTAGTATTAACTGATTGTATTTGTCTTGACAGCACCATCTGAAGCACCACAGAATATCTCAGCTGAAATTATGGGCCCAACATCTGCCATGCTGTCGTGGCAACCACCTGCTGGGGACCAGATAAATGGTATCCTGAGATACTACCACATCACGGTGCAGTCTAAAACTGGCTCCACTCTGCAGCATGATAATTTAGTGGGCCATGATGCAGCGGAGGATCTTATAGATGGGCTTCACCCTCACTACCGATACATCTGCAGCGTGTCTGCTACTACCATAAAGGAGGGTCCATTCACCTCCATCGAGATACAAATGCCCGATGATTGTAAGTATAATAATAGGAGAAGAGATGAAATGGATATTCGCGGTTATGAAATGAAAAGTACTATGTTGCGATTGGTAGTCTGTTAACCAGTTTACTGGAGATTGTATTAGAAATGTGAATGAGCTTCTTATAAATGTTGCCATCAGTTATACCACATAAAGCAACACTTTCTGTTCAACTTTTCCAGTTCCCAGTGGACCTCCTTTGGGAGTGGATATTGTCCTGGTTACCAACACATCGTTGTTGCTTTCATGGGATGCACCAGCACCAGAACATCAAAACGGTGTTATTGCGCAATACCGAGTCAACCTCAAAACTCTCAATACCAACTCCTCACAGGAGCTTGGCGCCAGCAACACATCCATTGCTCTCTCTGATTTGCATCCATTTTATGTTTATGAGGTAGAGGTGGCTGCTGAGTCAAGTGTTGGTGTGGGTCCTTATAGCCAACCTTCCTACTACTCCATGCCAGCGACAAGTAAGTCACTGAGATAGGATGCTCTATTTATTAGCTCCTCAAGATAGCAAATGCCATAATATTAAAGGAGATATCACATAGGTGTCTCTTACAGTATATTACAGGAAATTCTGTAATGATAATTAACAAATTTGACAGGCTTTTGAGATGATTCTCTATAGAGCATGCTGGTGAGATGAACTGAAGCTGGTATAGAGGTGGAAGCTTATGTTGACCATGAAGCGGCTGCAGTGATAAATTTTGCTGCAGTTGAGGTCGAACAAAGCAGGAAAATCTACAGTTGTCATCGTAGAGTGGAACAGTTATAAAGACCAGACAATGGTCACTTGATTATAGCAACTAGTTTTTCAAGATACAACTAAGTCTATGGACAGTGGTCTGAGATTGCTCTTTTAATGTCACAATATATAGAGACACAGCCAAGAACTAAGCACCTAATGATTTTTTTAATGGTACATTGCATTATTTAACATTGCAGGACCATCTCAGGCAGTTAACAACATCAGCATGGCCGTTCTCTCTACTTCATCAGTCCAACTCTCATGGACACCTCCTCAACATACTTACTGGAATGGCATCATCACAAACTATACCATCATCTGCCACTCACTGGGACCCAGCAACATGTCTATCATAGAAGACTTGGATATCCAATTAGCAAACAGCACTGTCTATTATTCCTTTGTGACGTTGTTTCCTGAGGTTGGGCGTCTGATGGCTAATGATCCTGATCCAAGCCCATTTGTGGTGCAGGCAGCGATAGTCCCCGAGACAGCAGTGCTGAATGGTCTGCAAGAAGACTTCAGCTATAGTGTCACTGTCTACATGACCAACATGGCTGGAGATAGTGATCCTGCATCATCTTATATTATTTCACTCCCAGGGAGAGGTGAGCTAGTGTATTCAAAACTCTGTGTGCATCTTTGACTGAATGTGTTGTGTGCCCAACTCTTACGGACACCCACTCCACATACTTACTAGTGAGCATCATCACAAAGTACATGCTGGAAGATGTTCGTATAAATATAGAATGCCTTCCAGAATATGTGCCTGCCCTCATTCCACGTGATGTGTACAATGATATATGTAGTAATAATACATGTAGTATAGTGGTACTGTAGTTCTATTTCTACTGTGCTACCCAATATATACATATATGTAGTATAGTGGTACTGTAGTTCAATTCTACTGTGCTACCGTCCCCCAATACATGTAGTATAGTGGTACTGTAGTTCTATTTCTACTGTGCTACCCTCCCCTATACAATATATACATATATGTAGTATAGTGGAACTGTAGTTCAATTCTACTGTGCTACCGTCCCCCAATACATGTAGTATAGTGGTACTGTAGTTCTATTTCTACTGTGCTACCCTCCCCTATACAATATATACATATATGTAGTATAGTGGAACTGTAGTTCAATTCTACTGTGCTACCGTCCCCCAATACATGTAGTATAGTGGTACTGTAGTTCTATTTCTACTGTGCTACCCTCCCCTATACAATATATACATATATGTAGTATAGTGGAACTGTAGTTCAATTCTACTGTGCTACCGTCCCCCAATACATGTAGTATAGTGGTACTGTAGTTCTATTTCTACTGTGCTACCCTCCCCTATACAATATATACATATATGGTACTCTAGTTCTATTTTCTTAGAACCCTCCCACCCACCCCTTCTCCCACCCTTGGACAACTCGAATTGGCACAACACATTCCTCCTCTATCGAACATTATACACAACACTAGCTTAGTATCACAACACTAGTAGAATATGACCAAAACCTGTAGACTATAGACTCACATATCAGGGGATGCTACCCTGCATTGGTTTGACCTCTTTTTTTTAAATGGGGGACACCAAGATCACATGCACACACACACACACACAAAAAAAATGGTATCTCAACTAAAACTCACTTTGGCAGCTTCTTAACACCCTAAATTGTGGTTTCAGTCAATTTTAGCTCAAAAACACTTCCAACATGCCTTGAATTCTTCGCTAAGGTAACCTTGCAGATTCCTAAAACATGAAATTCTCTTCAAGGATCATGTATTACCTTTTCCATCTCATAACTTGAATAGTGTACGTCCATTCATAGCAATTAGCTACCACCAGAAGACTCCAGACACTTGCGCAGTTAATGTTTCTCAATCACCCAGAAATCAATAAAGATATACTCAACATGATAAACACGTTGGTGTGCCCGTGCAATCTTGAACCTAGCTGAGCTCATTCAGAAGCTGCTATACACTGCAAAGAAGTGAATAATCAGTTGGTTGCTGAGAAGCTTACTCTTGTGACAATAATTAACAGCACAACCCTCAACAAAACCAGATTACCCTCTTATTTTGCATCTATTATATATATAATTTATATATATATATCTGTGCCACTAGAGTAATAAACATGGTGTAGTACGTTATAGAGAAGACACCAAAAATTGAAATGAGACAAAGAGTGAAGAAGAAAAAATATATGCATATTTTGGATGGAGTTGTCAAAAAAGAAAGCAAACATCATTTACCCTCGTTGATAGAACTTTTTATTTTTTCAAAATAACGAGCACCAGTATTAAACTTGGTGTTCACAATTTTAAAAGGGTAAAGGTTAAAGGTTACCTATCAATGTGGAGTATACTGGTGAAATATTTACTTTTACAGGTAATCGTTAAATATTTTATCTGGGACATATATATATACATGCTTTGCAGGCTCATTTGTGAGTCTTAGCATCTCATTATTCTTGATGAAGGCTAGAGCATCTAGTCGAAACGTCGAGAGAATACAATTTCAAGTTGATTATTGAGAAGGTTATTGTAATGTCATTATGTCAACTGAGAGTTCATTGAGAGTATAATTATACATGTGCTTTCATTAAAAGAAAAATTCCCCCATCGATTGACTGCTATAAGCACCTACAGGTGCAAACTTGGACATAGTTCACAATATATATATAGCGTAAGCTGCCAATTATAGCAATAAACTTGACGAACAAAAGAAACTAGAAGCCTTGTTAGATGCACAGCAACAAGAAACTACTGCTCAATGTTGGGAAATGCTCCGGAAGATTTCGTAAACTTCGATGAGTGACGTAAGTGTGCCAATAATTGGTGCACCGCAGTGCTGATAGAGCAATGCCCAGCTTATGCTATATATATATATATAAAACTGCTAAACACCAGATTTTCTTTTACATGCATATGCCCAGTAGACTAGTTTAGTACTGGTTTTACGTGTTGAGTGAGCAAATGACACTGCATTTTATAAATACAACTTGTTATCAATACATGTTTCGATTAGTGTGCTGAATTTAAAACAGAACCATGGCTTCACTGATGAACTAAACATCAGTGCCTGTTTTGAGCTTGCAACCAATAGTGTAGTCATTAATCGGAGGTGGCTAAAATGCAGCACCAAGAAGGCTTAACTTTGATGGACAGCTAACTGTATTAAACAACCAGAGAGGACTAGATCAGTTAAGCACCCATATTATAAGTCACTGTTCTGCAGGATCATCACGTGTGTTATGTCGTTCGTTTATGCCTGTTGTTTATTACTTCAATAATATAGGCTGCTGCTTCATCTACAGTTACATCACCATAATGACATCACCATAATGACATCATACATTTCCCTCTGTTGCAACAATGACCAACTCTATTATGTATTGGCTTCATTTTATAGAGCCTACAGCTCCTCCCACTCAGATAAGGTTTCAAGTTGTTTCCTCCACGTCCATTTCCTTAAGCTGGAGTCCACCGGATATCCTGGAATGGAATGGAATCATCACTGGGTATCATGTCTCTATCCACACTCCACCAAACACAACGATGCAGTACGAGTTTGGTTACGGCAGCTGCCAGAAACGCTGCATTATTAGTGGTGCGTTCGTTTTATATGCAAGTAGCTAGTGTCAACTGGACACTATAGTCTCGTGGCTCACGACATTTACAATAATTCTTAGAATCCTGTAATGAGCAAGCTTTTATTTGTAGCAGGTCAGTATGGATAGGCCTCAACTTGTTACTTCAACATACATTAACACAACCACTATCGTATGATGTGTGTACAGCCTCCTCTGATCGAGTGGCTTGAGTGATGTCGACTGCAGTGCATACGTGCACCTGTAGCTTATAAACACTTCATTCAGCAAATATGTGATAGAAATTTATAAGTTATCTTTTCTTGATAGGCAGCAGTCACCTTTACTCTATTTGCACATTTGTGTTTGCTCAGATCTCCAGCCTTACACAAGCTATTCAGTTGCTGTGGCTGCTTTCTCTGAGTATGGAGTTGGTAACTACTCTCGGGGAGAGAAAGTGCTCACTCTTGAAGATGGTAAGCATGTACTATATAGCAACACATCAAAGGGATTCTAAAGCTTATATTAACAGGAAGTTACTTACTAGACTTCAAAGCAATCAAAACATGCCTCTGCTTATGGATCAACCTTTATTTTGCAATGCCACAAGTCTTATTTTAAGTATTGTAATATTTATTATACATTGCCTTTGATTCTCATGTAATAGTCCCAAGTCCACCAGGTGATATGGCAGCCAAGATTGTGGCCTCATCCGTGTGTGTGGTGTCTTGGAGTGCTCCTATTCATTCAAATGGCATCATTCTGCACTATGAAATACTATACGCCACTGCAACGGAAAAGGTTTGCCAATAATATTAAGATACTATACTACACTGCAATGGAGAAGTGCTTATAAATAAAGCCATTTGAATATTAGTCACAAAGCTATGCAATGTAGCACTCTTCAAAAATGACTTTGTTTCAGTGCATGTATAAACTGGAAGTTACGTGCACACCTCATAGAGTTATGACAGGGTTCTGCGTTTAGTTGTCTCCTGCACAAGCTTGAGCAACTGATCCACCAGATACAAAGGCAGGAGTGCAATTAATGGGTGTAATGTTGACTGATTGACTTCTTAGTAACGTTTCTTATTCAACACAACACAACAACACTATTCTCAGATACCAGCCCCCGTACCCAGACACAATCTAAATATAGACACAGTCATGACATAAGTGTGAAAGTCTTATTATTAACAGTTAATTAACACCACAGAATAGTGCCCTATCACTAACCAATACAATACGCCAAGAGCACATTCAAGCTTGAATCTCACCAAATCCTACCCTATCTCTAGCCTGTGCAAGAAACTTAGCTGGCCCTATATCGGATCATCAGTTTACTAGTATATACTTTCTGGTCATAATCTGCACCATCATAGGTTGGGTAAAGTCGTTTTGTTGCTAAAACTGTGACTTTATATTCAGTTAGTGCCAATTCTTCCCAACTTATCAACATTACGCAGATTTGCTTTCAAGTAAATTGTGCAACCATCACTGCAGTGATTAGCCATGTAACCAATGTGACTTCACTACCAGTGAAACAATGCCTGTATTACGCACTGAGTAACCAGTTCTTTGCTTTTACAGATGTCTCAACGGACGAACTCGAGTACAATCGTGTTATCGGATCTCAAGCCAGAAAGCACCTACCTCATTAAGGTTTGCACTGTCTCTCTGATCGTCTAGCTACATACAAATCCTTATAATGTACAACTAAATTCATGTACGATCATGGTTATACACATATATTATATATATCCATGTCCTAACTATGAACGCAGTATGTGATGAATATGAATCTATGCATTTCCTGACAGGTACGAGCCTCCACTAGTGTGGGTTATGGAGAGTACTCGGAAGAAGTGTCTATCAATGTCCATTTAGATCCCAATGCGCTCTCCAATTCATCAGGTATGCAATGCACTAACTACACTTGTGCACGAGATTTCCAAATTGTGTATAAGAACTACAAGTGCTGGTCATTCTTGCAAGTTCTCGCCCCCTGGCCGGTCATTCTTGCAAGTTCTCGCCCCCTGGCTGGTCATTGCAAGTTCTTGCCCCCTGGCTGGTCATTCTTGCAAGTTCTCGCCCCCTGGCTGGTCATTGCAAGTTCACGCCCCCTGGCCGGTCATTCTTGCAAGTTCTCGCCCCCTGGCTGGTCATTGCAAGTTCTTGCCCCCTGGCTGGTCATTCTTGCAAGTTCTCGCCCCCTGGCTGGTCATTCTTGCAAGTTCTCGCCCCCTGGCTGGTCATTCTTGCAAGTTCTCGCCCCCTGGCTGGTCATTCTTGCAAGTTCTCACCCCCTGACAGTTGTTTGCAAGGTCAACAAAATCAAAGACCACATATACTCGACTTAATCATCTGGATTAGCATCAAGTGATTACAGAGGGTGAATGTTACCATTAGTATATAGCCCCTCTGGCCCCCTCCCATTTGTTCAATATAACTGCAGCAGGAAGCTTGTGCTCTAAATACCTGTAAATACCTGTAATAAAAACACTAACCAAAGAAACTGTGCCGTGTGTTAGGGGGGAGGGGGGTTGAGATAGGAAGAGGGGTCCTGGTGTTGAAGCCGCATTCCCCCTCTCCCAACATTCTCTTCCAAAGAGGTCCACATGGAAACAGGTGATAAGGCCCACCAGCCATTCATTTCTCACGAAGCACAAATGCCCTTCGTCTAAGATGTCATCCAATAATGAAATTGAACTTCAACTCTCCATTCTTATCCTTTTGCACTGAATGTCTACTTGCAGGTAGCAAAGCCCACTTTGCTACTGGACTAGGATGGTTCCTGGTTGGAGTGGTGAGCTTGTTTGTCTTCTTTCTGCTGATAGCTCTAGTATTCTTGTGGAGGAAGTACAAGAAAGGCCAATCAGTGTAAGTTGAAGGAGTTGATCTAGCCTGATGTAACTGCATGTAACTGCATATATAGTACTGTATTTGGACAGATGGGACTGGATGTTACGAGTATTATCAAAATGCATTTACTTGAAGATATAAGTACCTAGGTGTATATGCACTTTCCGAGTGCGTGATACTTCTCTCAGTTTGTGTGTGCATGTGTGTGTCTGTGTGCGTGCATGCATGTGTGCTTGTATTATCTTCAATCACCTTCCACATGTAGCAGGCAGAGTGCATTGTGATGGATTAATGGTGGTGTCCATCTCTCTCTCTCTGTGTGTGTGCGTGTTGTATTAGCAATACTCTATGCAGAGCTATTGTGTGTGTGCATGAGATATGAATAGTTGCACTGCTACATACATGTACATGTACATGTGACTACTGCACTGCTACATACATGTACATGTACATGTGACTACAGTTACTTTATTGTAACTTAGTTTCCATGTAAATGAAGGGAGACTGATTGTGCCACACATAACATTTCAATACATCTTCAGGGCTAGCCATCTCATAGAGATGCATGTGGACCAGTTGGCCACCGACACATTTTATGAGAACAAGGCAGAGGAAGAGAAGTTCAGCGATGACTTCAAGCTCACTGGGAACAGCGGGGCGGAAAGATTCGGTGACAACTTCAACAGCGACACAGAGGAGGAGAGACTCAGCGCCGACTTCAAGCTTACTGAGAACAGCGGGGCCAAGGAGAGATTCAGTGACAACTTCAAGCTTACTGAGAACAGCGGGGCCAAGGAGAGATTCAGTGACAACTTCAACAGCGACACAGAGGAGGAGAGACTCAGGGCCGACTTCAAGCTTACTGAGAACAGCGGAGCCAAGGAGAGATTCAGTGACAACTTCAACAGCGACACAGAGGAGAAACTCAGTGACAACTTCAAGCTTACTGAGAACAGTGGGGCCAAGGAGAGATTCAGTGACAACTTCAACAGCGACACAGAGGAGGAGAGACTCGGTGCCGACTTCAAGCTTACTGAGAACAGCGGAGCCAAGGAGAGATTCAGTGACAACTTCAACAGCGACACAGAGGAGGAGAGACTCGGTGCCGACTTCAAGCGTACTGAGAACAGCGGGGCCGAGGAGAGATTCAGTGACAACTTCAACAGCGACACAGAGGAGGAGAGACTCAGTGCCGACTTCAAGCTTGAGAACGGCTGGGCCGAGGACAGGTTCAGTAATGACATCAAGCTCGCTGACTGAAACCAGTTGGAGTTGAACAAATGAACTGTATATACGATAACATGCTACATGTGCTTTTTATGACAGTAATTATGTGCTATTTGCAAGCTGTTGATAGCCTGTCAAATAACTATACATTAACAATGTGTTGTTTTGTAGTCTTCATAATGCTGAGCAGTCTGAGGAAGATGAGAGATCAAAAGTGACAAACAATACTTTGTCCAAATAATATACATGTGGAGAATGTAAAAAGCACGTCCATTATGATCCTAGGAATGCTGGTGCTGTTATTTCAGGCTGCCTGCAAATTAATGATAATAACAGCATAAAAAAAGAGAATAAACAAAGAGAATAGGGTATATTGGGTTGACTCGCCTTTAAATAGCATCTCGGTCAAGATGTCCCCTCCCCCAAACAACAACAACAACAACAAAATGAACAAAACAAAAACAAATTATGCACACATCATATATATATATATATCTTGGGTAATTGTGGTAACAAGACTAATTATGTCTTGACCATTTTTTGTTCCGAAAACACTTCCAGCGTGCCTTGAATCTTCGCTACATAGCAGATGCAAATGGCAGACCTAAGCAAAAACTGAAAAATTGTTCTCTTGTTTTTCAACAAAGTGTACCGCACTAGAACGACTTTAGTGTCAAACGACAACTAAAGACGCATTCCAACTCATCTGTTTCTTGCTTCTCAAAAACTGAAATGGTCAACACAAACCTAGTGTGTGTGTGCTAGTGTGTGGTGTGTGTGTGTGCATGCATGCATGTGTGTGAACAGACTGAGCATGGTATTAGCTAGCAACAATGCAGCTATTTTGTTCAGTATAGTGAAGAGTCGGTTGGTTTATTGTGAAGCTATATATTCCTATAAGAAAGATGTATTTTAATCAACACATCCACAGCAAGCCTTCAGGTTTGGTAGTCCTGATCTTTGCATGAAGGTGGGAAAGGATGATTATGGCACTAGTTAAAAGCTTAAAAAAAAGTTCCCTCCGGTTGCTCAACGTTTAGCGTAAATAAAGTCATTATGTGCCCTTTTCCTTATCATTATGGTCTTGGCTAGGCGTCCTTACGGTATTGCGCTGTGGATCTCTGATGGCGACAAACAAAATGTCATTTCCACTTGAGCTATATCTTTTTCTTTAGGATCATCAATGCTGAAATTTGGTGTAAGAATCTGTTCCATTGAAATTAGCTACGTCACCGAGCAGATATGAAATCCATCCTCAAGTGCCTCTTTTCTCAAAGGCCAAGAAAGAGATTCAGAGTGTTTCCCTGTATATAGCCATGTGCAATCTTCTTCTGCAAAATGCCAAAAGGGCTTCCAAAAGTAGCACAGTATTGGGCAGAGAGAGTTGCAGTGGTGGCCACCGGCCAACAATAGAAACACACTCAAGTATATTGAGTTGGTTAGCAGTGACATAATGGCAGAAATGAGGATAACGCATCCTTTTATAACACACCCACTTAAATGACCCTTAACAGGCACAATCTATGTACACATAATGATTTTTTGTTGTTGTGTGTGTGTGTGTGTGTGTGCTGTCTCTATTCAAGTAGGAGCTGTGGTTGTCAGTCTCAACTACATGGGTTGGGTGACTATTATGTAAGATATGGTTGGAGATAGTTTGGGACAATAAAAGCTAATGGCCAGTGACGTGGGAGGCCACAAGTGAAGTATAATGAAAGGAAGATTTATTTTGACAGTGAAACAGAAATGCTAAACAACCGAGTTTACAGGTATGTACTGCATGCATACATGATAATCACACACGCCATAAACACCACACACACACACACACACACACACACAGTGACAGACACACACGCACACTATTCTAGTAGACCTGCTCTGATAGGGTTGACAAATTTGCTGGCGGTCTCCCTCTGCATTTGAGCATAAACCTTGGCAAAGTTCCGGAAAGACTCCTTCGAAGAAAACATGACCTCCTTGTTGAGACCAGCAGGTTGCAATGTGTTGTTGAGAATGATCCTGCGGTTAGCTTCCACCTCCAGCATCTCAGGGTCAGACACAGAGTAGATCCTGAACACCCACTGGCTGGCATTTGGACTGCTGTATTTGATCTCTCGCTCCAAGGCATTCAGTTTGTCCTCCTTCTTCTCGTAGAGACGATGAAACATTTGAACGAGATCGTGGTAAGCCGTTCGAGACTTTGCCACGTACTTCTTAGTCTGGAGGTGCTTGTGTGTGAACATGTAGATGCCGATGGTGGTGGAGGTGAGGGCTGTGATGTTGCCGCTATACATCATCTTACACAGCACGGTCTCGAGATTGGGAGAGAACCAGCCACTCTGCAGGAGAAACGCTTGCTGGTTTTCGTACTGCGGCTGGAGCCGTGGAACATTTGGAGGTGGATTTGAACCGACCTATATATTACATAAACCAAAGCATCAGGAAAACTTCTCTTTGACGAGGTCTTCTACACTTGTACAAAGACATCTCAAGTGGAATTATTTCCACGATACCATTACTCACAGGGTGGGGGAGCACATTACCAGGGATGGCCGATGCACAGCATCTTGATCTTAACCCTCTGCACTCACAAAATGGTATTACAGTGAGGGAAATTACAACAAAATCTGTTCGGACAATTTGTCCGAGTACAGTCAATTTTGTTCTGCCATTCTCAGACTTTGACCTGCCATCAAAGTTATAACTTCATGTAACTTAAATCAGCAACCCCTCACACACAAACAACTCTTTCAAACACAAATTGGTAAAGATCAGCAACACAATAAACACGTGCATGTGAGTATAATGAAGGCTAGCCAAGCTGATTCAGTAGATAGATAGATAGATGCTGACATTTTCACTGCAAGGAAGTGGTTATTTGGTTTACTGAGAAACTTACTCTCGTCAATATGTAGTTAACAGAATCAACTTTTTTCAACAAAACCAGTTAAACTCGTGTGATACACGTATGTATATGTATTATACATGCAGTTGATGGAACTCCCTATACTGTATTTGGTCTGATCCCCATTTAAAAATGGCGGAGAGGAAACGAAGTTTGCTAAAACTCACTTTGGCAGTTTCCTAGCACCATAAAAGGTTATTTGGCCGATTTTGATCCCAAAACACACACACTTCGAGCATTCCCCCTTTCACGAAGGTACGTAGTAAACAAGCAGACATGAAAACCATAAAATTCTTCAAGATCTTGTACCTCTCTATTTTTCTTCCCCACCCATACCCTGCTCACAATATCTCTTCATCACGACATCACGACTATAATAGAAGACACCAAATGGTCCAATGCATCGCAGCGACTGATCCATTCAGCAAAACAAACCACATTTGGTAAAGGTCATCAATATCATAAACACATTTGTGAAGTGCAATATAGAGCATAGCAGCCGAGTCAGAAAGCAGCTGCATGTTTTCGTACCAAGTAGTGATCAGCTGGTTCTCTCAGAGGTTTACTCTTGTGACAATAGTTAACAGCACAGACCTTCAACAGAACCAGCCAGGTACAGTATATAACTACTTATGATGCACATGCACACATTTGGTAATAAATAATAACATCTCTATATGATTGGCTAGATCTGGTGTTACACTGAGTAAACATGGACACAAATAAGAAACAGGAAAATGACAACCAAAAATATAATATGTTCAGTTCACTCGACGTTTCAACAAGATGCTCTAGCCTTGCATCAGATGAAGGCTAGAGCAAAAAATATGTTACCCATGTTGACCACAACCCTTTACCTATTAATATAATGTACCATCTCTTCATAGGCAAAAAATGTTCGTGGTGGTCTACATTGGTAAATTCTCGTTTCATTTCATGACTAATTCTTTATTAAACTAGTGACACATGTATGGTAGTGAGTGGAGAGTAAAGGTGATGGAGAAAGGGAAGCAAAATGGATGAGACGAATGTCGCTGGTCGTTTCCCCTTCCTTCGCTGCAGCAAGAGAGCATCCTCATGTGTAGCGGGGGGCACACTTCCATCGCAGCTTTATCCTAATTTCTTACCCTCTGCCTCTCTTTCTCCTCTTCCACGGTCCCTGAGGCACGCATCGCACATTTCCGATAGCTTAATTTGTGCCTTCTTCTGCCTTATCCGTATCGCTTAGCGATATGTGGCAGAGCATGTGCATTAGCGGCATAACTCAGCACCCTACCATTTGTCTGTGCATTATGGGTCCACGTAATATAGCGGAAATTCTCAATTTAGATTCATATATATCATAAAATCTCAATTAACATGATTCAAGAGTCAGTTCGCTTCCCTTGCTAAAATATTGTTGTCTTTTTGTCTTGTATATGTAGTACAATAAAGTATGCAGTGAGAGCCCCCCCCCCCCCCCCCCCCCTCAAATGTCTGCTTCTTGACCTCTCACCTTCAAAACCAGATGGATGGGAACTTGCTGTGTGCAGTGCAGTGGAGCTTGCATCATCAAACTTGCACCACTCATTCTAACTGATGCACACCATCAACGTTCATGTTTCCATTTGCAATGAAGCTATGTACCAAGTGCATGCATCTCTAGCGCGAGGACTTTCTGGTTGTTTTAATGTCGAGATGGTGTATCTCTGCTGGAGCCATTGCTGTTCTTGACCCTCACAGGCTCTAAAACTTCCCAACTCATCAACTTCAGCTCCACCGAGTCTGAAAAGTCATCGCTATCCTTCTCACAGGTTTCTCGCACGACTTCAGGACAGATCCAGAGGGGAGGGGTCAGAGGGGAGGGGTCCGGGTCGCATGACATGAAATAGATTATGGAAGTCACTTTTCCTTAAAAAGATAATTCACAAGCTACAGGAAAACAAAAATTGACAAACTCCAAAATCCCTACGTGCCTGCTCTAGACAGCACAATTCATATTGTGCACGGCACCACTGGTGCCAATGTACTTGCATAATGTAGGCATGCACACCTTCAATTTGCTTCTGCACAAGCAGCGCCATCCTCACTTGCCCGTGCAGCCAGTCCTTCTTCCAGCTCACTTGCCTGTGCAGCCAGTCCTTCCTCCAGCTCACTTGCCCGTGCAGCCAGTCCTTCCTCCAGCTCACTTGCCTGTGCAGCCAGTCCTTCCTCCAGTTCACTTGCACGTGCAGCCAGTCCTTACTCCAGCTAAGTTTATTTTCTCGAAACATTCCCTTTAGTACGCCCACATTATTTAAGGGGTTTCCCGTTCCCATTTTTTATGGGTGAACATATATACGGTGAGTACAGTACATACGCCATGTGCGGCAATATCTAGTTTCCCGGACAACTCCATCTTGTTCTACATGCTTTTCTCAATGGCATTGAGTCTTGTACATCAATTTGGCAGCTCGTTGTGTATTTATATTCTAATGATATAAACATTTAAAAAAATATCATCCACATAAAAAATAATTTTATAGCTTTTTATAGCTATGAATATGATTAATTATGCGCCGATGCGCCGATGCTGATCTGTACTTTTCCCATGTCTAGAACAAGTGGCAGGACAATCATGAAAGGGCTCGGGAACGTAGCCATCGGTGAGGAATCCTTTGCCCTCCCAACCTAATGCATGCACCAATCACAAGCAACAAGAATAACGGGAGTGATGACAAGAAAGTTAATGTACGGTCCTCTCCAATTCCAAGTGGCTAAAGTGACAAGACTGATAACGAATCAATCGAGGTTTCCAAGGGGAAATGGCTTGATCAAAGAACAGCCTTACGACAATGGCTAAAGCATAGAGCTGTTCATGAAGTACTGGCATTGCCCGTCCAACGAACCCTGACAGAATGCAGAAGAACCGTCTGTAGTTGGAGGGAATGTCAGCTTGTGCATCCCTCAGATTGATCGGACGTGCACTAACTTACAGCATTCCTCCTCACACCAGGTGGCTGGAAGAGCTCAACCACTCACCTCACACCAGGTGGCTGGAAGAGCTCAACCACTCACCTCACACCAGGTGGCTGGAAGAGCTCAACCACTCACCTCACACCAGGTGGCTGGAAGAGCTCAACCACTCACCTCACACCAGGTGGCTGGAAGAGCTCAACCACTCACCTCACACCAGGTGGCTGGAAGAGCTCAGCCATTCACCTCACACCAGGTGGCTGGAAGAGCTCAACCACTCACCTCACACCAGGTGGCTGGAAGAGCTCAACCATTCACCTCACACCAGGTGGCTGGAAGAGCTCAACCATTCACCTCACACCAGGTGGCTGGAAGAGCTCAACCACTCACCTCACACCAGGTGGCTGGAAGAGCTCAACCATTCACCTCACACCAGGTGGCTGGAAGAGCTCAACCACTCTCCTCACACCAGGTGGGTGGAAGAGCTCAACCACTCACCTCACACCAGGTGGCTGGAAGAGCTCACCTCACACCAGGTGGCTGGAAGAGCTCAACCACTCACCTCACACCAGGTGGCTGGAAGAGTTCACCTCACACCAGGTGAGCTCAACCACTCACCTCACACCAGGTGGCTGGAAGAGCTCAACCATTCACCTCACAACAGGTGGCTGGAAGAGCTCACCTCACACCAGGTGGCTGGAAGAGCTCACCTCACACCAGGTGGCTGGAAGAGCTCAACCACTCACCTCACACCAGGTGGCTGGAAGAGCTCACCTCACACCAGGTGGCTGGAAGAGCTCAACCACTCACCTCACACCAGGTGGCTGGAAGAGCTCAACCATTCACCTCACACCAGGTGGCTGGAAGAGCTCACCTCACACCAGGTGGCTGGAAGAGCTCAACCACTCACCTCACACCAGGTGGCTGGAAGAGCTCAACCACTCACCTCACACCAGGTGGCTGGAAGAGCTCAACCATTCACCTCACACCAGGTGGCTGGAAGAGCTCACCTCACACCAGGTGGCTGGAAGAGCTAAACCATTCACCTCACACCAGGTGGCTGGAAGAGCTCAACCACTCACCTCACACCAGGTGGCTGGAAGACCTCAACCACTCACCTCACACCAGTTGGCTGGAAGAGCTCAACCATTCACCTCACACCAGGTGGCTGGAAGAGCTCACCTCACACCAGGTGAGCTCAACCACTCACCTCACACCAGGTGGCTGGAAGAGCTCAACCCCTGCATCCAACTTCGCTGGACCTCCTCCAGTGTTTTACAGGAATGACATCAAGCAGGAGATTTGGAGCCATGAATCGAACCTTACCATTAGAGCTGCGGCAAAGAAGCCGATGGCATGACTTCTCTGGGAGTAAGTGCAATTGTCATCCAGACACCTGTAGCAACCGGAGCTAGTACTGTACTGATGCAAGCAGAAAGTGATTGGCTGTAGCAGTTGCCGCCATTATTGGGAACATTGCAGGAACAAACTTCATGAGGGTAATAGTGTGTCAAAATGTCAGTCCAAGGTTGCCGATCAAGGTATTTCACTACCAGTGAAGTGATTAGATTTGAGCTCAGGGATCTACATCAGAGAAAGAAGCCATTCTTTAGCTACGCATTCAACCTTTACACTTTGTATTTCATGTCGAGGTCAGGGAACCTGAGAATGTTATTGGAGATAATGTACCCCCCCGAAGAGGATAGGAATTTCAATGTTCGAAGAAGGGTGTGAGAGGAGGATGTTAGTCCGAGGTTACTCCTGATCAAAGTATATTTTACTACACTCGTTATTCAGACTACGTGTGATGCAACTTGAGTGAACATGACCACTCAGAGAAAGAAGCCATCGTTATCTATGCATCTACCCTTTACACTCTGTAGTTAAACATTGATGATAAGGAAGGCACTCGAGAACAACCGCCACCAGAGCTGCTGTACCAACATTGGAACAGGGTAAGGATCACCAGAGCTGCTGTACCAACATTGGAACAGGGTAAGGATCACCAGAGCTGCTGTACCAACATTGGAACAGGGTAAGGATCACCAGAGCTGCTGTACCAACATTGGAACAGGGTAAGGATCACCAGAGCTGCTGTACCAACATTGGAACAGGGTAAGGATCACCAGAGCTGCTGTACCAAAAGCATTGGAACAGGGTACGGATCACCAGAGCTGCTGTACCAACATTGGAAAAGGGTAAGGATCACCAGAGCTGCTGTACCAACATTACAGGGTAAGGACTATTTTCATGATACATGTACATGTACAGTATATACATTATGTAGTGCCTGCTCTCACATGTTTCAGACCTTTGGATGCACCGCACACACACACACACACACAATGGTGCATGCCATGTTCACTGTATAAGGATCATTAATCAGGATCAATCAGGATTAATCAGGATTAATCAGGATTAGTTGTATTTCAGGCTCTGGTGGACTGTGTTGCGTTAGTGTTTGTTTGTTTGTATGTTTTCCACATTCAGGTTGTCGATGCCTCAAGGTGCCGTAGCAAAAAAGTGTTCCTGCAAACGTGCTGGGACAATTCTGTCCAATCAATCATCATCCTGGTCGTTCATGTACAAACAATGGTAGCTCCTCACCTTCCCTTGTATAGCCTTGACAACAAGAAGTGAACAGTCAGAGGTCAACAATGAAGGCATTTGGAAGTGCTGCCATGGCATCTGCTTGAGGAATGCTCACAGGAACATCCCCCACTCTCTTCAACTGCACGGCTGACTGACGAGATGTACCCTCTCAATGGCTGCAGGTCAGTGCCTGTTGCAACAGCAGTACCCTCTCAATGGCTGCAGGTCAGTGCCTGTTGCAGCAGCTGTACCCTCTCAATGGCTGCAGGTCAGTGACTGTTGCAACAGCTGTACCCTCTCAATGGCTGCAGGTCAGTGCCTGTTGCAACAGCAGTGCCCTATCAATGGCTGCAGGTCAGTGCCTGTTGCAGCAGCTGTAACCTCTCAATGGCTGCAGGTCAGTGCCTGTTGCAACAGCAGTACCCTCTCAATGGCTGCAGGTCAGTGACTGTTGCAGTACCCTCTAAATGGCTGCAGGTCAGTGACTGTTGCAACAGCTGTACCCTATCAATGGCTGCAGGTCAGTGCCTGTTGCAACAGCAGTACCCTGTCATACATGTAGGAGAGGGTATCAACCAACAAGACCAGGAGTCCAACCAAGCTGTGTAAGTGGCAACTATTGGATACCACTAGCGACTGTACGGGTCACAAACATACAGTACATACATGTACCATCAAGGAATTGAAGGCTGCCCCAATGCAAGCATGTACATGTATTCAAGTCCACCAAGTTAACGCTCAAAGGCACCACCTCAGTTGTCCTGAAGCAGGTCATGTCAATGCATTTCCAGTGCTGGGGGGCCAAACAATACGCTTCATAAACTGAGCAGTTTCAGCTACATATATTGTAGTCGATCTTGGCGGTTGTAAAAGGCTTAACCAAAAACAAACGTATTAATAACTTTAACTTTCAATTAACTGGGGGGGGGGGGGGGGGGGGCAGATTAAAGGACTATGCTGTGACTGACATACACAGAGAAATAGGAGAATGTGGGGTAGAAATGATTCTTGTCTATAACTGCCTAGGTTTTGCATATGCTATTATTTGAGGCATAGAATGTGATGGACGTACACTAACGAATGTTGGCCTATTTACCAACTGCAAACTCATGCAGTTGGATTTATTAAAAGTTTTAGAGACTGCTAGAGATGTCAGTGCACCAATACTGTGGAAAAAGCTAGACATGTTAGTGCACCAATACTGTGGAGACAGCTAGAGATGTCAGTGCACCAATACTGTGGAGACTGCTAGAGATGTCAGTGCACCAATACTGTGGAGACAGCTAGAGATGTCAGTGCACCAATACTGTGGAGATAGCTAGAGATGTCAGTGCACCAATACTGTGGAGACTGCTAGAGATGTCAGTGCACCAATACTGTGGAGACAGCTAGAGATGTTAGTGCATCAATACTGTGGAGACTGCTAGAGATGTCAGTGCACCAATACTGTGGAGACAGCTAGAGATGTAGTGCACCAATACTGTGGAGACAGCTAGAGATGTCAGTGCACCAATACTGTGGAGACAGCTAGAGATGTCAGTGCACCAATACTGTGGAGACAGCTAGAGATGTCAGTGCACCAATACTGTGGAGACAGCTAGAGATGTTAGTGCCACCAATACTGTGGAGACTGCTAGAGATGTCAGTGCACCAATACTGTGGAGACAGCTAGAGATGTCAGTGCACCAATACTGTGGAGACAGCTAGAGATGTTAGTGCACCAATACTGTGGAGACAGCTAGAGATGTCAGTGCACCAATACTGTGGAGACAGCTAGAGATGTCAGTGCACCAATACTGTGGAGACAGCTAGAGATGTCAGTGCACCAATACTGTGGAGACAGCTAGAGATGTCAGTGCACCAATACTGTGGAGAGAGCTAGAGATGTCAGTGCACCAATACTGTGGAGACAGCTAGAGATGTCAGTGCACCAATACTGTGGAGACAGCTAGAGATGTCAGTGCACCAATACTGTGGACACAGCTAGAGATGTCAGTGCACCAATACTGTGGAGACAGCCAGAGATGTCAGTGCATCAATACTGTGGAGACAGCTAGAGATGTTAGTGCCACCAATACTGTGGAGACTGCTAGAGATGTCAGTGCACCAATACTGTGGAGACAGCTAGAGATGTCAGTGCACCAATACTGTGGAGACAGCTAGAGATGTTAGTGCACCAATACTGTGGAGACAGCTAGAGATGTCAGTGCACCAATACTGTGGAGACAGCTAGAGATGTCAGTGCACCAATACTGTGGAGACAGCAGAGATGTCAGTGCACCAATACTGTGGAGAGAGCTAGAGATGTCAGTGCACCAATACTGTGGAGACAGCTAGAGATGTCAGTGCACCAATACTGTGGAGACAGCTAGAGATGTCAGTGCACCAATACTGTGGACACAGCTAGAGATGTCAGTGCACCAATACTGTGGAGACAGCTAGAGATGTCAGTGCATCAATACTGTGGAGAAAGCTAGAGATGTCAGTGTACCAATACTGTGGAGACAGATAGAGATGTCAGTGCACCAATACTGTGGAGACAGATAGAGATGTCAGTGCACCAATACTGTAGAGACAGCTAGAGATGTCAGTGCACCAAAACTGTGGAGACAGCTACAGATGTCAATGCACCAATATACCGTGGAGACAGCTAGAGATGTCAGTGCACCAATACTGTGGAGACAGCTAGAGATGTCAGTGCACCAATACTGTGGAGACTGCTAGAGATGTCAGTGCACCAATACTGTGGAGACAGCTAGAGATGTCAGTGCATCAATACTGTGGAGAAAGCTAGAGATGTCAGTGTACCAATACTGTGGAGACAGCTAGAGATGTCAGTGCACCAATACTGTGGACACAGCTAGAGATGTCAGTGCACCAATACTGTGGAGACTGCTAAAGATGTCAGTGCACCAATACTGTGGACACAGCTAGATATGTCAGTGCACCAATACTGTGGAGATAGCTAGAGATGTCAGTGCACCAATACTGTGGAGACAGCTAGAGATGTCAGTGCACCAATACTGTGGAGACAGCTACAGATGTCAGTGCACAAATACTGTGGAGAGAGCTAGAGATGTCAGTGAACCAATACTGTGGAGAGAGCTAGAGATGTCAGTGCACCAATACTGTAGAGACAGCTAGAGATGTCAGTGCATCAATACTGTAGAGACAGCTAGAGATGTCAGTGCATCAATACTGTAGAGACAGCTAGAGATGTCAGTGCACCAATACTGTGGAGACAGCTAGAGATGTCAGTGCACCAATACTGTGGAGACAGCTAGAGATTTCAGTGCACCAATACTGTGGAGACAGCTAGAGATGTCAGTGCACCAATACTGCTAGAGATGTCAGTGCACCAATACTGCTAGAGATGTCAGTGCACCAATACTGTGGAGACAGCCAGAGATGTCAGTGCACCAATACTGTGGAGACAGCTAGAGATGTCAGCGCACCAATACTGTGGAGACAGCCAGAGATGTCAGTGCACCAATACTGTGGAGACAGCTAGAGATGTCAGCGCACCAATACTGTGGAGACAGCCAGAGATGTCAGTGCACCAATACTGTGGAGACAGCTAGAGATGTCAGTGCACCAATACTGTGGAGACAGAGTGCACCAATACTGTGGAGACAGCTAGAGATGTCAGTGCACCAATACTGTGGAGAGAACTAGAGATGTCAGTGCACCAATACTGTGGAGACAGCTAGAGATGTCAGTGCACCAATACTGTGGAGACAGCTAGAGATGTCAGTGCACCAATACTGTGGAGACAACCAGAGATGTCAGTGCACCAATACTGTGGAAACAGCTAGAGATGTCAGTGCATCAATACTGTGGAGAAAGCTAGAGATGTCAGTGTACCAATACTGTGGAGACAGCCAGAGATGTCAGTGCACCAATACTGTGGAGACTGCTAGAGATGTCAGTGCACCAATACTGTGGAGACAGCTAGAGATGTCAGTGCACCAATACTGTGGAGACAGCTAGAGATGTGAGTGCACCAATTACTGTGGAGACAGCTAGAGATGTCAGTGCACCAATACTGTGGAGACAGCTAGAGATGTCAGTGCACCAATACTGTGGAGACAGCTAGAGATGTCAGTGCACCAATACTGTGGAGACTGCTAGAGATGTCAGTGCACGAATACTGTGGAGACAGCTAGAGATGTCAGTGCACCAATACTGTGGAGACAGCTAGAGATGTCAGTGCACCAATACTGTGGAGACAGCTAGAGATGTCAGTGCACCAATTACTGTGGAGACAGCTAGATATGTCAGTGCACCAATACTGTGGACACAGCTAGAGATGTCAGTGCACCAATACTGTGGAGATAGCTAGAGATGTCAGTGCACCAATACTGTGGAGACTGCTAGAGATGTCAGTGCACCAATACTGTGGAGATAGATAGAGATGTCAGTGCACCAATACTGTGGAGATAGCTAGAGATGTCAGTGCACCAATACTGTGGAGATAGCTAGAGATGTCAGTGCACCAATACTGTGGAGACAGCTAGAGATGTCAGTGCACCAATACTGTGGAGATAGCTAGAGATGTCAGTGCACCAATACTGTGGAGACTGCTAGAGATATCAGTGCACCAATACTGTGGAGACAGCTAGAGATGTCAGTGCACCAATACTGTGGACACAGCTAGAGATGTCAGTGCACCAATACTGTGGAGATAGCTAGAGATGTCAGTGCACCAATACTGTGGAGACTGCTAGAGATGTCAGTGCACCAATACTGTGGAGATAGCTAGAGATGTCAGTGCACCAATACTGTGGAGATAGCTAGAGATGTCAGTGCACCAATACTGTGGAGATAGCTAGAAATGTCAGTGCACCAATACTGTGGAGACAGCTAGAGATGTCAGTGCACCAATACTGTGGAGATAGCTAGAGATGTCAGTGCACCAATACTGTGGAGACTGCTAGAGATGTCAGTGCACCAATACTGTGGAGACAGCTAGAGATGTTAGTGCACCAATACTGTGGAGACTGCTAGAGATGTCAGTGCACCAATACTGTGGAGACAGCTAGAGATGTTAGTGCACCAATACTGTGGAGACAGCTAGTGCACCAAAACTGTGGAGACAGCTAGAGATGTAGTGCACCAATACTGTGGAGACAGCTAGAGATGTCAGTGCACCAATACTGTGGAGACTGCTAGAGATGTCAGTGCACCAATACTGTGGAGACAGCTAGAGATGTCAGTGCACCAATACTGTGGAGACAGCTAGAGATGTTAGTGCCACCAATACTGTGGAGACTGCTAGAGATGTCAGTGCACCAATACTGTGGAGACAGCTAGAGATGTCAGTGCACCAATACTGTGGAGACAGCTAGAGATGTTAGTGCACCAATACTGTGGAGACAGCTAGAGATGTCAGTGCACCAATACTGTGGAGACAGCTAGAGATGTCAGTGCACCAATACTGTGGAGACAGCTAGAGATGTCAGTGCACCAATACTGTGGAGACAGCTAGAGATGTCAGTGCACCAATACTGTGGAGAGAGCCAGAGATGTCAGTGCACCAATACTGTGGAGACAGCTAGAGATGTCAGTGCACCAATATTGTGGAGACAGCTAGAGATGTCAGTGCACCAATACTGTGGAGACAGCTAGAGATGTGAGTGCACCAATTACTGTGGAGACAGCTAGAGATGTCAGTGCACCAATACTGTGGAGACAGCTAGAGATGTCAGTGCACCAATACTGTGGAGACAGCTAGAGATGTCAGTGCACCAATACTGTGGAGACTGCTAGAGATGTCAGTGCACGAATACTGTGGAGACAGCTAGAGATGTCAGTGCACCAATACTGTGGAGACAGCTAGAGATGTCAGTGCACCAATACTGTGGAGACAGCTAGAGATGTCAGTGCACCAATTACTGTGGAGACAGCTAGATATGTCAGTGCACCAATACTGTGGACACAGCTAGAGATGTCAGTGCACCAATACTGTGGAGATAGCTAGAGATGTCAGTGCACCAATACTGTGGAGACTGCTAGAGATGTCAGTGCACCAATACTGTGGAGATAGATAGAGATGTCAGTGCACCAATACTGTGGAGATAGCTAGAGATGTCAGTGCACCAATACTGTGGAGATAGCTAGAGATGTCAGTGCACCAATACTGTGGAGACAGCTAGAGATGTCAGTGCACCAATACTGTGGAGATAGCTAGAGATGTCAGTGCACCAATACTGTGGAGACTGCTAGAGATGTCAGTGCACCAATACTGTGGAGACAGCTAGAGATGTCAGTGCACCAATACTGTGGACACAGCTAGAGATGTCAGTGCACCAATACTGTGGAGATAGCTAGATATGTCAGTGCACCAATACTGTGGAGACTGCTAGAGATGTCAGTGCACCAATACTGTGGAGATAGCTAGAGATGTCAGTGCACCAATACTGTGGAGATAGCTAGAGATGTCAGTGCACCAATACTGTGGAGATAGCTAGAAATGTCAGTGCACCAATACTGTGGAGACAGCTAGAGATGTCAGTGCACCAATACTGTGGAGATAGCTAGAGATGTCAGTGCACCAATACTGTGGAGACTGCTAGAGATGTCAGTGCACCAATACTGTGGAGACAGCTAGAGATGTTAGTGCACCAATACTGTGGAGACTGCTAGAGATGTCAGTGCACCAATACTGTGGAGACAGCTAGAGATGTCAGTGCACCAATACTGTGGAAAAAGCTAGAGATGTAGTGCACCAATACTGTGGAGACAGCTAGAGATGTCAGTGCACCAATACTGTGGAGACTGCTAGAGATGTCAGTGCACCAATACTGTGGAGACAGCTAGAGATGTCAGTGCACCAATACTGTGGAGACAGCTAGAGATGTCAGTGCACCAATACTGTGGAGACAGCTAGAGATGTTAGTGCCACCAATACTGTGGAGACTGCTAGAGATGTCAGTGCACCAATACTGTGGAGACAGCTAGAGATGTCAGTGCACCAATACTGTGGAGACAGCTAGAGATGTTAGTGCACCAATACTGTGGAGACAGCTAGAGATGTCAGTGCACCAATACTGTGGAGACAGCTAGAGATGTCAGTGCACCAATACTGTGGAGACAGCTAGAGATGTCAGTGCACCAATACTGTGGAGACAGCTAGAGATGTCAGTGCACCAATACTGTGGAGAGAGCTAGAGATGTCAGTGCACCAATACTGTGGAGACAGCTAGAGATGTCAGTGCACCAATACTGTGGAGACAGCTAGAGATGTTAGTGCCACCAATACTGTGGAGACTGCTAGAGATGTCAGTGCACCAATACTGTGGAGACAGCTAGAGATGTCAGTGCACCAATACTGTGGAGACAGCTAGAGATGTTAGTGCACCAATACTGTGGAGACAGCTAGAGATGTCAGTGCACCAATACTGTGGAGACAGCTAGAGATGTCAGTGCACCAATACTGTGGAGACAGCTAGAGATGTCAGTGCACCAATACTGTGGAGACAGCTAGAGATGTCAGTGCACCAATACTGTGGAGAGAGCTAGAGATGTCAGCACACCAATACTGTGGAGACAGCTAGAGATGTCAGTGCACCAATACTGTGGAGACAGCTAGAGATGTCAGTGCACCAATACTGTGGAGATAGCTAGAAATGTCAGTGCACCAATACTGTGGAGACAGCTAGAGATGTCAGTGCACCAATACTGTGGAGATAGCTAGAGATGTCAGTGCACCAATACTGTGGAGACTGCTAGAGATGTCAGTGCACCAATACTGTGGAGACAGCTAGAGATGTTAGTGCACCAATACTGTGGAGACTGCTAGAGATGTCAGTGCACCAATACTGTGGAGACAGCTAGAGATGTTAGTGCACCAATACTGTGGAGACAGCTAGTGCACCAAAACTGTGGAGACAGCTAGAGATGTAGTGCACCAATACTGTGGAGACAGCTAGAGATGTCAGTGCACCAATACTGTGGAGACTGCTAGAGATGTCAGTGCACCAATACTGTGGAGACAGCTAGAGATGTCAGTGCACCAATACTGTGGAGACAGCTAGAGATGTTAGTGCCACCAATACTGTGGAGACTGCTAGAGATGTCAGTGCACCAATACTGTGGAGACAGCTAGAGATGTCAGTGCACCAATACTGTGGAGACAGCTAGAGATGTTAGTGCACCAATACTGTGGAGACAGCTAGAGATGTCAGTGCACCAATACTGTGGAGACAGCTAGAGATGTCAGTGCACCAATACTGTGGAGACAGCTAGAGATGTCAGTGCACCAATACTGTGGAGACAGCTAGAGATGTCAGTGCACCAATACTGTGGAGAGAGCCAGAGATGTCAGTGCACCAATACTGTGGAGACAGCTAGAGATGTCAGTGCACCAATATTGTGGAGACAGCTAGAGATGTCAGTGCACCAATACTGTGGAGACAGCTAGAGATGTGAGTGCACCAATTACTGTGGAGACAGCTAGAGATGTCAGTGCACCAATACTGTGGAGACAGCTAGAGATGTCAGTGCACCAATACTGTGGAGACAGCTAGAGATGTCAGTGCACCAATACTGTGGAGACTGCTAGAGATGTCAGTGCACGAATACTGTGGAGACAGCTAGAGATGTCAGTGCACCAATACTGTGGAGACAGCTAGAGATGTCAGTGCACCAATACTGTGGAGACAGCTAGAGATGTCAGTGCACCAATTACTGTGGAGACAGCTAGATATGTCAGTGCACCAATACTGTGGACACAGCTAGAGATGTCAGTGCACCAATACTGTGGAGATAGCTAGAGATGTCAGTGCACCAATACTGTGGAGACTGCTAGAGATGTCAGTGCACCAATACTGTGGAGATAGATAGAGATGTCAGTGCACCAATACTGTGGAGATAGCTAGAGATGTCAGTGCACCAATACTGTGGAGATAGCTAGAGATGTCAGTGCACCAATACTGTGGAGACAGCTAGAGATGTCAGTGCACCAATACTGTGGAGATAGCTAGAGATGTCAGTGCACCAATACTGTGGAGACTGCTAGAGATGTCAGTGCACCAATACTGTGGAGACAGCTAGAGATGTCAGTGCACCAATACTGTGGACACAGCTAGAGATGTCAGTGCACCAATACTGTGGAGATAGCTAGATATGTCAGTGCACCAATACTGTGGAGACTGCTAGAGATGTCAGTGCACCAATACTGTGGAGATAGCTAGAGATGTCAGTGCACCAATACTGTGGAGATAGCTAGAGATGTCAGTGCACCAATACTGTGGAGATAGCTAGAAATGTCAGTGCACCAATACTGTGGAGACAGCTAGAGATGTCAGTGCACCAATACTGTGGAGATAGCTAGAGATGTCAGTGCACCAATACTGTGGAGACTGCTAGAGATGTCAGTGCACCAATACTGTGGAGACAGCTAGAGATGTTAGTGCACCAATACTGTGGAGACTGCTAGAGATGTCAGTGCACCAATACTGTGGAGACAGCTAGAGATGTCAGTGCACCAATACTGTGGAAAAAGCTAGAGATGTAGTGCACCAATACTGTGGAGACAGCTAGAGATGTCAGTGCACCAATACTGTGGAGACTGCTAGAGATGTCAGTGCACCAATACTGTGGAGACAGCTAGAGATGTCAGTGCACCAATACTGTGGAGACAGCTAGAGATGTCAGTGCACCAATACTGTGGAGACAGCTAGAGATGTTAGTGCCACCAATACTGTGGAGACTGCTAGAGATGTCAGTGCACCAATACTGTGGAGACAGCTAGAGATGTCAGTGCACCAATACTGTGGAGACAGCTAGAGATGTTAGTGCACCAATACTGTGGAGACAGCTAGAGATGTCAGTGCACCAATACTGTGGAGACAGCTAGAGATGTCAGTGCACCAATACTGTGGAGACAGCTAGAGATGTCAGTGCACCAATACTGTGGAGACAGCTAGAGATGTCAGTGCACCAATACTGTGGAGAGAGCTAGAGATGTCAGTGCACCAATACTGTGGAGACAGCTAGAGATGTCAGTGCACCAATACTGTGGAGACAGCTAGAGATGTTAGTGCCACCAATACTGTGGAGACTGCTAGAGATGTCAGTGCACCAATACTGTGGAGACAGCTAGAGATGTCAGTGCACCAATACTGTGGAGACAGCTAGAGATGTTAGTGCACCAATACTGTGGAGACAGCTAGAGATGTCAGTGCACCAATACTGTGGAGACAGCTAGAGATGTCAGTGCACCAATACTGTGGAGACAGCTAGAGATGTCAGTGCACCAATACTGTGGAGACAGCTAGAGATGTCAGTGCACCAATACTGTGGAGAGAGCTAGAGATGTCAGCACACCAATACTGTGGAGACAGCTAGAGATGTCAGTGCACCAATACTGTGGAGACAGCTAGAGATGTCAGTGCACCAATACTGTGGACACAGCTAGAGATGTCAGTGCACCAATACTGTGGAGACAGCTAGAGATGTCAGTGCATCAATACTGTGGAGACAGCTAGAGATGTTAGTGCCACCAATACTGTGGAGACTGCTAGAGATGTCAGTGCACCAATACTGTGGAGACAGCTAGAGATGTCAGTGCACCAATACTGTGGAGACAGCTAGAGATGTTAGTGCACCAATACTGTGGAGATAGCTAGAGATGTCAGTGCACCAATACTGTGGAGATAGCTAGAGATGTCAGTGCACCAATACTGTGGAGACAGCTAGAGATGTCAGTGCACCAATACTGTGGAGATAGCTAGAGATGTCAGTGCACCAATACTGTGGAGACTGCTAGAGATGTCAGTGCACCAATACTGTGGAGACAGCTAGAGATGTCAGTGCACCAATACTGTGGACACAGCTAGAGATGTCAGTGCACCAATACTGTGGAGATAGCTAGATATGTCAGTGCACCAATACTGTGGAGACTGCTAGAGATGTCAGTGCACCAATACTGTGGAGATAGCTAGAGATGTCAGTGCACCAATACTGTGGAGATAGCTAGAGATGTCAGTGCACCAATACTGTGGAGATAGCTAGAAATGTCAGTGCACCAATACTGTGGAGACAGCTAGAGATGTCAGTGCACCAATACTGTGGAGATAGCTAGAGATGTCAGTGCACCAATACTGTGGAGACTGCTAGAGATGTCAGTGCACCAATACTGTGGAGACAGCTAGAGATGTTAGTGCACCAATACTGTGGAGACTGCTAGAGATGTCAGTGCACCAATACTGTGGAGACAGCTAGAGATGTCAGTGCACCAATACTGTGGAAAAAGCTAGAGATGTAGTGCACCAATACTGTGGAGACAGCTAGAGATGTCAGTGCACCAATACTGTGGAGACTGCTAGAGATGTCAGTGCACCAATACTGTGGAGACAGCTAGAGATGTCAGTGCACCAATACTGTGGAGACAGCTAGAGATGTCAGTGCACCAATACTGTGGAGACAGCTAGAGATGTTAGTGCCACCAATACTGTGGAGACTGCTAGAGATGTCAGTGCACCAATACTGTGGAGACAGCTAGAGATGTCAGTGCACCAATACTGTGGAGACAGCTAGAGATGTTAGTGCACCAATACTGTGGAGACAGCTAGAGATGTCAGTGCACCAATACTGTGGAGACAGCTAGAGATGTCAGTGCACCAATACTGTGGAGACAGCTAGAGATGTCAGTGCACCAATACTGTGGAGACAGCTAGAGATGTCAGTGCACCAATACTGTGGAGAGAGCTAGAGATGTCAGTGCACCAATACTGTGGAGACAGCTAGAGATGTCAGTGCACCAATACTGTGGAGACAGCTAGAGATGTTAGTGCCACCAATACTGTGGAGACTGCTAGAGATGTCAGTGCACCAATACTGTGGAGACAGCTAGAGATGTCAGTGCACCAATACTGTGGAGACAGCTAGAGATGTTAGTGCACCAATACTGTGGAGACAGCTAGAGATGTCAGTGCACCAATACTGTGGAGACAGCTAGAGATGTCAGTGCACCAATACTGTGGAGACAGCTAGAGATGTCAGTGCACCAATACTGTGGAGACAGCTAGAGATGTCAGTGCACCAATACTGTGGAGAGAGCTAGAGATGTCAGCACACCAATACTGTGGAGACAGCTAGAGATGTCAGTGCACCAATACTGTGGAGACAGCTAGAGATGTCAGTGCACCAATACTGTGGACACAGCTAGAGATGTCAGTGCACCAATACTGTGGAGACAGCTAGAGATGTCAGTGCATCAATACTGTGGAGACAGCTAGAGATGTTAGTGCCACCAATACTGTGGAGACTGCTAGAGATGTCAGTGCACCAATACTGTGGAGACAGCTAGAGATGTCAGTGCACCAATACTGTGGAGACAGCTAGAGATGTTAGTGCACCAATACTGTGGAGACAGCTAGAGATGTCAGTGCACCAATACTGTGGAGACAGCTAGAGATGTCAGTGCACCAATACTGTGGAGACAGCTAGAGATGTCAGTGCACCAATACTGTGGAGACAGCTAGAGATGTCAGTGCACCAATACTGTGGAGAGAGCTAGAGATGTCAGTGCACCAATACTGTGGAGACAGCTAGATATGTCAGTGCACCAATACTGTGGAGACAGCTAGAGATGTCAGTGCACCAATACTGTGGACACAGCTAGAGATGTCAGTGCACCAATACTGTGGAGACAGCTAGAGATGTCAGTGCATCAATACTGTGGAGAAAGCTAGAGATGTCAGTGTACCAATACTGTGGAGACAGATAGAGATGTCAGTGCACCAATACAGTGGAGACAGATAGAGATGTCAGTGCACCAGTACTGTAGAGACAGCTAGAGATGTCAGTGCACCAATACTGTGGAGACAGCTACAGATGTCAATGCACCAATATACTGTGGACACAGCTAGAGATGTCAGTGCACCAATACTGTGGAGACAGCTAGAGATGTCAGTGCACCAATACTGTGGAGACTGCTAGAGATGTCAGTGCACTAATACTGTGGAGACAGCTAGAGATGTCAGTGCATCAATACTGTGGAGAAAGCTAGAGATGTCAGTGTACCAATACTGTGGAGACAGCTAGAGATGTCAGTGCACCAATACTGTGGAGACAGCTAGAGATGTCAGTGCACCAATACTGTGGAGACAGCTACAGATGTCAGTGCACCAATACTGTGGAGAGAGCTAGAGATGTCAGTGAACCAATACTGTGGAGAGAGCTAGAGATGTCAGTGCACCAATACTGTAGAGACAGCTAGAGATGTCAGTGCATCAATACTGTAGAGACAGCTAGAGATGTCAGTGCATCAATACTGTAGAGACAGCTAGAGATGTCAGTGCACCAATACTGTGGAGACAGCTAGAGATGTCAGTGCACCAATACTGCTAGAGATGTCAGTGCACCAATACTGCTAGAGATGTCAGTGCACCAATACTGTGGAGACAGCCAGAGATGTCAGTGCACCAATACTGTGGAGACAGCTAGAGATGTCAGCGCACCAATACTGTGGAGACAGCCAGAGATGTCAGTGCACCAATACTGTGGAGACAGCTAGAGATGTCAGCGCACCAATACTGTGGAGACAGCCAGAGATGTCAGTGCACCAATACTGTGGAGACAGCTAGAGATGTCAGTGCACCAATACTGTGGAGACAGAGTGCACCAATACTGTAGAGACAGCTACAGATGTCAGTGCATCAATACTGTAGAGACAGCTAGAGATGTCAGTGCATCAATACTGTAGAGACAGCTAGAGATCTCAGTGCACCAATACTGTGCAGACAGCTAGAGATGTCAGTGCACCAATACTGTGGAGACAGCTAGAGATGTTAGTGCCACCAATACTGTGGAGACTGCTAGAGATGTCAGTGTACCAATACTGTGGAGACAGCTAGAGATGTCAGTGCACCAATACTGTGGAGACTGCCAAAGATGTCAGTGCACCAATACTGTGGACACAGCTAGATATGTCAGTGCACCAATACTGTGGAGATAGCTAGAGATGTCAGTGCACCAATACTGTGGAGACAGCTAGAGATGTCAGTGCACCAATACTGTGGAGAAAGCTACAGATATCAGTGCACCAATACTGTGGAGAAAGCTAGAGATGTTAGTGAACCAATACTGTGGAGAGAGCTAGAGATGTCAGTGCACCAATACTGTAGAGACAGCTAGAGATGTCAGTGCATCAATACTGTAGAGACAGCTAGAGATGTCAGTGCATCAATACTGTGGAGACAGCTAGAGATGTCAGTGCACCAGTACTGTGGAGAGAGCTAGAGATGTCAGTGCACCAATACTGTGGAGACAGCTAGAGATGTCAGTGCACCAATACTGTAGAGACAGCTAGAGATGTCAGTGCATCAATATACTGTAGAGACAGCTAGAGATGTCAGTGCATCAATACTGTAGAGACAGCTAGAGATGTCAGTGCACCAATACTGTGGACACAGCCAGAGATGTCAGTGCACCAATACTGTGGAGACTGCTAGAGATGTCAGTGCACCAATACTGTGGAGACAGCTAGAGATGTCAGTGCACCAATACTGTGGAGACAGCCAGAGATGTCTGTGCACCAATACTGTGGAGAGAGCTAGAGATGTCAGTGCACCAATATACTGTGGAGACAGCTAGAGATGTCAGTGCACCAATACTGTGGAGACAGCCAGAGATGTCAGTGCACCAATACTGTGGAGACAGCTAGAGATGTCAGTGCACCAATACTGTGGAGACAGCTAGAGATGTCGGTGCACCAATACTGTGGAGAGAGCTAGAGATGTCAGTGCACCAATATTGTGGAGACAGCTAGAGATGTCAGTACACCAATACTGTGGAGACAGCTAGAGATGTCAGTGCACCAATACTGTGGAGACAGATGTCAGTGCACCAATACTGTGGAGACAGCTAGAGATGTCAGTGCACCAATACTGTGGAGACAGCTAGAGATGTCAGTGCACCAATACTGTGGAGACAGCTAGAGATGTCAGTGCACCAATTACTGTGGAGACAGCTAGAGATGTCAGTGCACCAATACTGTGGACACAGCTAGAGATGTCAGTGCACCAATACTGTGGAGATAGCTAGAGATGTCAGTGCACCAATACTGTGGAGACTGCTAGAGATGTCAGTGCACCAATACTGTGTAGATAGATAGAGATGTCAGTGCACCAATACTGTGGAGATAGCTAGAGATGTCAGTGCACCAATACTGTGGAGATAGCTAGAGATGTCAGTGCACCAATACTGTGGAGACAGCTAGAGATGTCAGTGCACCAATACTGTGGAGATAGCTAGAGATGTCAGTGCACCAATACTGTGGAGACTGCTAGAGATGTCAGTGCACCAATACTGTGGAGACAGCTAGAGATGTCAGTGCACCAATACTGTGGACACAGCTAGAGATGTCAGTGCACCAATACTGTGGAGATAGCTAGAGATGTCAGTGCACCAATACTGTGGAGACTGCTAGAGATGTCAGTGCACCAATACTGTGGAGATAGCTAGAGATGTCAGTGCACCAATACTGTGGAGATAGCTAGAGATGTCAGTGCACCAATACTGTGGAGATAGCTAGAGATGTCAGTGCACCAATACTGTGGAGACAGCTAGAGATGTCAGTGCACCAATACTGTGGAGACAGCTAGAGATGTCAGTGCACCAATACTGTGGAGACTGCTAGAGATGTCAGTGCACCAATACTGTGGAGACAGCTAGAGATGTCAGTGCATCAATACTGTGGAGAAAGCTAGAGATGTCAGTGTACCAATACTGTGGAGACAGCTAGAGATGTCAGTGCACCAATACTGTGGACACAGCTAGAGATGTCAGTGCACCAATACTGTGTAGACTGCTAAAGATGTCAGTGCACCAATACTGTGGACACAGCTAGATATGTCAGTGCACCAATACTGTGGAGATAGCTAGAGATGTCAGTGCACCAATACTGTGGAGACAGCTAGAGATGTCAGTGCACCAATACTGTGGAGACAGCTACAGATGTCAGTGCACCAATACTGTGGAGAGAGCTAGAGATGTCAGTGAAGCAATACTGTGGAGAGAGCTAGAGATGTCAGTGCACCAATACTGTAGAGACAGCTATAAATGTCAGTGCATCAATACTGTAGAGACAGCTAGAGATGTCAGTGCATCAATACTGTAGAGACAGCTAGAGATGTCAGTGCACCAATACTGTGGAGACAGCTAGAGATGTCAGTGCACCAATACTGTGGAGACAGCTAGAGATTTCAGGGCACCAATACTGTGGAGACAGCTAGAGATGTCAGTGCACCAATACTGCTAGAGATGTCAGTGCACCAATACTGCTAGAGATGTCAGTGCACTAATACTGTGGAGACAGCCAGAGATGTCAGTGCACCAATACTGTGGAGACAGCTAGAGATGTCAGCGCACCAATACTGTGGAGACAGCCAGAGATGTCAGTGCACCAATACTGTGGAGACAGCTAGAGATGTCAGCGCAACAATACTGTGGAGACAGCCAGAGATGTCAGTGCACCAATACTGTGGAGACAGCTAGAGATGTCAGTGCACCAATACTGTGGAGACAGAGTGCACCAATACTGTGGAGACAGCTAGAGATGTCAGTGCACCAATACTGTGGAGAGAACTAGAGATGTCAGTGCACCAATACTGTGGAGACAGCTAGAGATGTCAGTGCACCAATACTGTGGAGACAGCTAGAGATGTCAGTGCACCAATACTGTGGAGACAGCCAGAGATGTCAGTGCACCAATACTGTGGAAACAGCTAGAGATGTCAGTGTATCAATACTGTGGAGAAAGCTAGAGATGTCAGTGTACCAATACTGTGGAGACAGCCAGATATGTCAGTGCATCAATATACTGTAGACACAGCTAGAGATGTCAGTGCATCAATACTGTAGAGACAGCTAGAGATGTCAGTCCACCAATACTGTGGACACAGCCAGAGATGTCAGTGCACCAATACTGTGGAGACTGCTAGAGATGTCAGTGCACCAATACTGTGGAGACAGCTAGAGATGTCAGTGCACCAATACTGTGGAGACAGCCAGAGATGTCAGTGCACCAATACTGTGGAGAGAGCTAGAGATGTCAGTGCACCAATATACTGTGGAGACAGCTAGAGATGTCAGTGCACCAATACTGTGGAGACAGCCAGAGATGTCAGTGCACCAATACTGTGGAGACAGCTAGAGATGTCAGTGCACCAATACTGTGGAGACAGCTAGAGATGTCGGTGCACCAATACTGTGGAGAGAGCTAGAGATGTCAGTGCACCAATACTGTGGAGACAGCTAGAGATGTCAGTACACCAATACTGTGGAGACAGCTAGAGATGTCAGTGCACCAATACTGTGGAGACAGATGTCAGTGCACCAATACTGTGGAGACAGCTAGAGATGTCAGTGCACCAATACTGTGGAGACAGAGAGATGTCAGTGCACCAATACTGTGGAGACAGCTAGAGATGTCAGTGCACCAATTACTGTGGAGACAGCTAGAGATGTCAGTGCACCAATACTGTGGACACAGCTAGAGATGTCAGTGCACCAATACTGTGGAGATAGCTAGAGATGTCAGTGCACCAATACTGTGGAGACTGCTAGAGATGTCAGTGCACCAATACTGTGTAGATAGATAGAGATGTCAGTGCACCAATACTGTGGAGATAGCTAGAGATGTCAGTGCACCAATACTGTGGAGATAGCTAGAGATGTCAGTGCACCAATACTGTGGAGACAACTAGAGATGTCAGTGCACCAATACTGTGGAGATAGCTAGAGATGTCAGTGCACCAATACTGTGGAGACTGCTAGAGATGTCAGTGCACCAATACTGTGGAGACAGCTAGAGATGTCAGTGCACCAATACTGTGGACACAGCTAGAGATGTCAGTGCACCAATACTGTGGAGATAGCTAGAGATGTCAGTGCACCAATACTGTGGAGACTGCTAGAGATGTCAGTGCACCAATACTGTGGAGATAGCTAGAGATGTCAGTGCACCAATACTGTGGAGATAGCTATGGATGTCAGTGCACCAATACTGTGGAGATAGCTAGAGATGTCAGTGCACCAATACTGTGGAGACAGCTAGAGATGTCAGTGCACCAATACTGTGGAGACAGCTAGAGATGTCAGTGCACCAATACTGTGGAGACTGCTAGAGATGTCAGTGCACCAATACTGTGGAGACAGCTAGAGATGTCAGTGCATCAATACTGTGGAGAAAGCTAGAGATGTCAGTGTACCAATACTGTGGAGACAGCTAGAGATGTCAGTGCACCAATACTGTGGACGCAGCTAGAGATGTCAGTGCACCAATACTGTGGAGACTGCTAAAGATGTCAGTGCACCAATACTGTGGACACAGCTAGATATGTCAGTGCACCAATACTGTGGAGATAGCTAGAGATGTCAGTGCACCAATACTGTGGAGACAGCTAGAGATGTCAGTGCACCAATACTGTGGAGACAGCTACAGATGTCAGTGCACCAATACTGTGGAGAGAGCTAGAGATGTCAGTGAAGCAATACTGTGGAGAGAGCTAGAGATGTCAGTGCACCAATACTGTAGAGACAGCTATAAATGTCAGTGCATCAATACTGTAGAGACAGCTAGAGATGTCAGTGCATCAATACTGTAGAGACAGCTTGAGATGTCAGTGCACCAATACTGTGGAGACAGCTAGAGATGTCAGTGCACCAATACTGTGGAGACAGCTAGAGATTTCAGTGCACCAATACTGTGGAGACAGCTAGAGATGTCAGTGCACCAATACTGCTAGAGATGTCAGTGCACCAATACTGCTAGAGATGTCAGTGCACCAATACTGTGGAGACAGCCAGAGATGTCAGTGCGCCAATACTGTGGAGACAGCTAGAGATGTCAGCGCACCAATACTGTGGAGACAGCCAGAGATGTCAGTGCACCAATACTGTGGAGACAGCTAGAGATGTCAGCGCAACAATACTGTGGAGACAGCCAGAGATGTCAGTGCACCAATACTGTGGAGACAGCTAGAGATGTCAGTGCACCAATACTGTGGAGACAGAGTGCACCAATACTGTGGAGACAGCTAGAGATGTCAGTGCACCAATACTGTGGAGAGAACTAGAGATGTCAGTGCACCAATACTGTGGAGACAGCTAGAGATGTCAGTGCACCAATACTGTGGAGACAGCTAGAGATGTCAGTGCATCAATACTGTGGAGACAGCCAGAGATGTCAGTGCACCAATACTGTGGAAACAGCTAGAGATGTCAGTGCATCAATACTGTGGAGAAAGCTAGAGATGTCAGTGTACCAATACTGTGGAGACAGCCAGAGATGTCAGTGCACCAATACTGTGGAGACAGCTAGAGATGTCAGTGCATCAATACTGTGGAGAAAGCTAGAGATGTCAGTGTACCAATACTGTGGAGACAGATAGAGATGTCAGTGCACCAATACTGTGGAGACAGATAGAGATGTCAGTGCACCAGTACTGTAGAGACAGCTAGAGATGTCAGTGCACCAATACTGTGGAGAGAGCTAGAGATGTCAGTGCACCAATACTGTGGAGACAGCTAGAGATGTCAGTGCACCAATACTGTGGAGACAGCTAGAGATGTCAGTGCACCAATACTGTGGACACAGCTAGAGATGTCAGTGCACCAATACTGTGGAGACAGCTAGAGATGTCAGTGCATCAATACTGTGGAGAAAGCTAGAGATGTCAGTGTACCAATACTGTGGAGACAGATAGAGATGTCAGTGCACCAATACTGTGGAGACAGCTAGAGATGTCAGTGCACCAATACTGTGGAGACAGAGTGCACCAATACTGTGGAGACAGCTAGAGATGTCAGTGCACCAATACTGTGGAGAGAACTAGAGATGTCAGTGCACCAATACTGTGGAGACAGCTAGAGATGTCAGTGCACCAATACTGTGGAGACAGCTAGAGATGTCAGTGCACCAATACTGTGGAGACAGCCAGAGATGTCAGTGCACCAATACTGTGGAAACAGCTAGAGATGTCAGTGCATCAATACTGTGGAGAAAGCTAGAGATGTCAGTGTACCAATACTGTGGAGACAGCCAGAGATGTCAGTGCACCAATACTGTGGAGACAGCTAGAGATGTCAGTGCATCAATACTGTGGAGAAAGCTAGAGATGTCAGTGTACCAATACTGTGGAGACAGATAGAGATGTCAGTGCACCAATACTGTGGAGACAGATAGAGATGTCAGTGCACCAGTACTGTAGAGACAGCTAGAGATGTCAGTGCACCAATACTGTGGAGACAGCTACAGATGTCAATGCACCAATACTGTGGAGACAGCTAGAGATGTCAGTGCACCAATACTGTGGAGACAGCTAGAGATGTCAGTGCACCAATACTGTGGAGACTGCTAGAGATGTCAGTGCACCAATACTGTGGAGACAGCTAGAGATGTCAGTGCATCAATACTGTGGAGAAAGCTAGAGATGTCAGTGTACCAATACTGTGGAGACAGCTAGAGATGTCAGTGCACCAATACTGTGGACACAGCTAGAGATGTCAGTGCACCAATACTGTGGAGACTGCTAAAGATGTCAGTGCACCAATACTGTGGACACAGCTAGATATGTCAGTGCACCAATACTGTGTAGCTAGAGATGTCAGTGCACCAATACTGTGGAGACAGCTAGAGATGTCAGTGCACCAATACTGTGGAGACAGCTACAGATGTCAGTGCACCAATACTGTGGAGAGAGCTAGAGATGTCAGTGAACCAATACTGTGGAGAGAGCTAGAGATGTCAGTGCACCAATACTGTAGAGACAGCTAGAGATGTCAGTGCATCAATACTGTAGAGACAGCTAGAGATGTCAGTGCATCAATACTGTAGAGACAGCTATCTAGAGATGTCAGTGCACCAATACTGTGGAGACAGCTAGAGATGTCAGTGCACCAATACTGTGGACACAGCTAGAGATGTCAGTGCACCAATACTGTGTAGACTGCTAAAGATGTCAGTGCACCAATACTGTGGACACAGCTAGATATGTCAGTGCACCAATACTGTGGAGATAGCTAGAGATGTCAGTGCACCAATACTGTGGAGACAGCTAGAGATGTCAGTGCACCAATACTGTGGAGACAGCTACAGATGTCAGTGCACCAATACTGTGGAGAGAGCTAGAGATGTCAGTGAAGCAATACTGTGGAGAGAGCTAGAGATGTCAGTGCACCAATACTGTAGAGACAGCTATAAATGTCAGTGCATCAATACTGTAGAGACAGCTAGAGATGTCAGTGCATCAATACTGTAGAGACAGCTAGAGATGTCAGTGCACCAATACTGTGGAGACAGCTAGAGATGTCAGTGCACCAATACTGTGGAGACAGCTAGAGATTTCAGTGCACCAATACTGTGGAGACAGCTAGAGATGTCAGTGCACCAATACTGCTAGAGATGTCAGTGCACCAATACTGCTAGAGATGTCAGTGCACTAATACTGTGGAGACAGCCAGAGATGTCAGTGCACCAATACTGTGGAGACAGCTAGAGATGTCAGCGCACCAATACTGTGGAGACAGCCAGAGATGTCAGTGCACCAATACTGTGGAGACAGCTAGAGATGTCAGCGCAACAATACTGTGGAGACAGCCAGAGATGTCAGTGCACCAATACTGTGGAGACAGCTAGAGATGTCAGTGCACCAATACTGTGGAGACAGAGTGCACCAATACTGTGGAGACAGCTAGAGATGTCAGTGCACCAATACTGTGGAGAGAACTAGAGATGTCAGTGCACCAATACTGTGGAGACAGCTAGAGATGTCAGTGCACCAATACTGTGGAGACAGCTAGAGATGTCAGTGCACCAATACTGTGGAGACAGCCAGAGATGTCAGTGCACCAATACTGTGGAAACAGCTAGAGATGTCAGTGTATCAATACTGTGGAGAAAGCTAGAGATGTCAGTGTACCAATACTGTGGAGACAGCCAGATATGTCAGTGCATCAATATACTGTAGACACAGCTAGAGATGTCAGTGCATCAATACTGTAGAGACAGCTAGAGATGTCAGTCCACCAATACTGTGGACACAGCCAGAGATGTCAGTGCACCAATACTGTGGAGACTGCTAGAGATGTCAGTGCACCAATACTGTGGAGACAGCTAGAGATGTCAGTGCACCAATACTGTGGAGACAGCCAGAGATGTCAGTGCACCAATACTGTGGAGAGAGCTAGAGATGTCAGTGCACCAATATACTGTGGAGACAGCTAGAGATGTCAGTGCACCAATACTGTGGAGACAGCCAGAGATGTCAGTGCACCAATACTGTGGAGACAGCTAGAGATGTCAGTGCACCAATACTGTGGAGACAGCTAGAGATGTCGGTGCACCAATACTGTGGAGAGAGCTAGAGATGTCAGTGCACCAATACTGTGGAGACAGCTAGAGATGTCAGTACACCAATACTGTGGAGACAGCTAGAGATGTCAGTGCACCAATACTGTGGAGACAGATGTCAGTGCACCAATACTGTGGAGACAGCTAGAGATGTCAGTGCACCAATACTGTGGAGACAGCTAGAGATGTCAGTGCACCAATACTGTGGAGACAGCTAGAGATGTCAGTGCACCAATTACTGTGGAGACAGCTAGAGATGTCAGTGCACCAATACTGTGGACACAGCTAGAGATGTCAGTGCACCAATACTGTGGAGATAGCTAGAGATGTCAGTGCACCAATACTGTGGAGACTGCTAGAGATGTCAGTGCACCAATACTGTGTAGATAGATAGAGATGTCAGTGCACCAATACTGTGGAGATAGCTAGAGATGTCAGTGCACCAATACTGTGGAGATAGCTAGAGATGTCAGTGCACCAATACTGTGGAGACAACTAGAGATGTCAGTGCACCAATACTGTGGAGATAGCTAGAGATGTCAGTGCACCAATACTGTGGAGACTGCTAGAGATGTCAGTGCACCAATACTGTGGAGACAGCTAGAGATGTCAGTGCACCAATACTGTGGACACAGCTAGAGATGTCAGTGCACCAATACTGTGGAGATAGCTAGAGATGTCAGTGCACCAATACTGTGGAGACTGCTAGAGATGTCAGTGCACCAATACTGTGGAGATAGCTAGAGATGTCAGTGCACCAATACTGTGGAGATAGCTATGGATGTCAGTGCACCAATACTGTGGAGATAGCTAGAGATGTCAGTGCACCAATACTGTGGAGACAGCTAGAGATGTCAGTGCACCAATACTGTGGAGACAGCTAGAGATGTCAGTGCACCAATACTGTGGAGACTGCTAGAGATGTCAGTGCACCAATACTGTGGAGACAGCTAGAGATGTCAGTGCATCAATACTGTGGAGAAAGCTAGAGATGTCAGTGTACCAATACTGTGGAGACAGCTAGAGATGTCAGTGCACCAATACTGTGGACGCAGCTAGAGATGTCAGTGCACCAATACTGTGGAGACTGCTAAAGATGTCAGTGCACCAATACTGTGGACACAGCTAGATATGTCAGTGCACCAATACTGTGGAGATAGCTAGAGATGTCAGTGCACCAATACTGTGGAGACAGCTAGAGATGTCAGTGCACCAATACTGTGGAGACAGCTACAGATGTCAGTGCACCAATACTGTGGAGAGAGCTAGAGATGTCAGTGAAGCAATACTGTGGAGAGAGCTAGAGATGTCAGTGCACCAATACTGTAGAGACAGCTATAAATGTCAGTGCATCAATACTGTAGAGACAGCTAGAGATGTCAGTGCATCAATACTGTAGAGACAGCTAGAGATGTCAGTGCACCAATACTGTGGAGACAGCTAGAGATGTCAGTGCACCAATACTGTGGAGACAGCTAGAGATTTCAGTGCACCAATACTGTGGAGACAGCTAGAGATGTCAGTGCACCAATACTGCTAGAGATGTCAGTGCACCAATACTGCTAGAGATGTCAGTGCACCAATACTGTGGAGACAGCCAGAGATGTCAGTGCGCCAATACTGTGGAGACAGCTAGAGATGTCAGCGCACCAATACTGTGGAGACAGCCAGAGATGTCAGTGCACCAATACTGTGGAGACAGCTAGAGATGTCAGCGCAACAATACTGTGGAGACAGCCAGAGATGTCAGTGCACCAATACTGTGGAGACAGCTAGAGATGTCAGTGCACCAATACTGTGGAGACAGAGTGCACCAATACTGTGGAGACAGCTAGAGATGTCAGTGCACCAATACTGTGGAGAGAACTAGAGATGTCAGTGCACCAATACTGTGGAGACAGCTAGAGATGTCAGTGCACCAATACTGTGGAGACAGCTAGAGATGTCAGTGCATCAATACTGTGGAGACAGCCAGAGATGTCAGTGCACCAATACTGTGGAAACAGCTAGAGATGTCAGTGCATCAATACTGTGGAGAAAGCTAGAGATGTCAGTGTACCAATACTGTGGAGACAGCCAGAGATGTCAGTGCACCAATACTGTGGAGACAGCTAGAGATGTCAGTGCATCAATACTGTGGAGAAAGCTAGAGATGTCAGTGTACCAATACTGTGGAGACAGATAGAGATGTCAGTGCACCAATACTGTGGAGACAGATAGAGATGTCAGTGCACCAGTACTGTAGAGACAGCTAGAGATGTCAGTGCACCAATACTGTGGAGAGAGCTAGAGATGTCAGTGCACCAATACTGTGGAGACAGCTAGAGATGTCAGTGCACCAATACTGTGGAGACAGCTAGAGATGTCAGTGCACCAATACTGTGGACACAGCTAGAGATGTCAGTGCACCAATACTGTGGAGACAGCTAGAGATGTCAGTGCATCAATACTGTGGAGAAAGCTAGAGATGTCAGTGTACCAATACTGTGGAGACAGATAGAGATGTCAGTGCACCAATACTGTGGAGACAGCTAGAGATGTCAGTGCACCAATACTGTGGAGACAGAGTGCACCAATACTGTGGAGACAGCTAGAGATGTCAGTGCACCAATACTGTGGAGAGAACTAGAGATGTCAGTGCACCAATACTGTGGAGACAGCTAGAGATGTCAGTGCACCAATACTGTGGAGACAGCTAGAGATGTCAGTGCACCAATACTGTGGAGACAGCCAGAGATGTCAGTGCACCAATACTGTGGAAACAGCTAGAGATGTCAGTGCATCAATACTGTGGAGAAAGCTAGAGATGTCAGTGTACCAATACTGTGGAGACAGCCAGAGATGTCAGTGCACCAATACTGTGGAGACAGCTAGAGATGTCAGTGCATCAATACTGTGGAGAAAGCTAGAGATGTCAGTGTACCAATACTGTGGAGACAGATAGAGATGTCAGTGCACCAATACTGTGGAGACAGATAGAGATGTCAGTGCACCAGTACTGTAGAGACAGCTAGAGATGTCAGTGCACCAATACTGTGGAGACAGCTACAGATGTCAATGCACCAATACTGTGGAGACAGCTAGAGATGTCAGTGCACCAATACTGTGGAGACAGCTAGAGATGTCAGTGCACCAATACTGTGGAGACTGCTAGAGATGTCAGTGCACCAATACTGTGGAGACAGCTAGAGATGTCAGTGCATCAATACTGTGGAGAAAGCTAGAGATGTCAGTGTACCAATACTGTGGAGACAGCTAGAGATGTCAGTGCACCAATACTGTGGACACAGCTAGAGATGTCAGTGCACCAATACTGTGGAGACTGCTAAAGATGTCAGTGCACCAATACTGTGGACACAGCTAGATATGTCAGTGCACCAATACTGTGTAGCTAGAGATGTCAGTGCACCAATACTGTGGAGACAGCTAGAGATGTCAGTGCACCAATACTGTGGAGACAGCTAGAGATGTCAGTGCACCAATACTGTAGAGACAGCTAGAGATGTCAGTGCATCAATACTGTAGAGACAGCTAGAGATGTCAGTGCATCAATACTGTAGAGACAGCTATCTAGAGATGTCAGTGCACCAATACTGTGGAGACAGCTAGAGATGTCAGTGCACCAATACTGTGGAGACAGCTAGAGATGTTAGTGCCACCAATACTGTGGAGACTGCTAGAGATGTCAGTGCACCAATACTGTGGAGAAAGCTAGAGATGTCAGTGCACCAATACTGTGGAGATGTCAGTGCACCAATACTGTGGACACAGCTAGATATGTCAGTGCACCAATACTGTGGAGATAGCTAGAGATGTCAGTGCACCAATACTGTGGAGACAGCTAGAGATGTCAGTGCACCAATACTGTGGAGACAGCTACAGATGTCAGTGCACCAATACTGTGGAGAGAGCTAGAGATGTTAGTGAACCAATACTGTGGAGAGAGCTAGAGATGTCAGTGCACCAATACTGTAGAGCAGCTAGAGATGTCAGTGCATCAATACTGTAGAGACAGCTAGAGATGTCAGTGCATCAATACTGTGGAGACAGCTAGAGATGTCAGTGCATCAATATACTGTAGAGACAGCTAGAGATGTCAGTGCATCAATACTGTAGAGACAGCTAGAGATGTCAGTCCACCAATACTGTGGACACAGCCAGAGATGTCAGTGCACCAATACTGTGGAGACTGCTAGAGATGTCAGTGCACCAATACTGTGGAGACAGCTAGAGATGTCAGTGCACCAATACTGTGGAGACAGCCAGAGATGTCAGTGCACCAATACTGTGGAGAGAGCTAGAGATGTCAGTGCACCAATATACTGTGGAGACAGCTAGAGATGTCAGTGCACCAATACTGTGGAGACAGCCAGAGATGTCAGTGCACCAATACTGTGGAGACAGCTAGAGATGTCGGTGCACCAATACTGTGGAGAGAGCTAGAGATGTCAGTGCACCAATACTGTGGAGACAGCTAGAGATGTCAGTACACCAATACTGTGGAGACAGCTAGAGATGTCAGTGCACCAATACTGTGGAGACAGATGTCAGTGCACCAATACTGTGGAGACAGCCAGAGATGTCAGTGCACCAATACTGTGGAGACAGCTAGAGATGTCAGTGCACCAATACTGTGGAGACAGCTAGAGATGTCAGTGCACCAATACTGCTAGAGATGTCAGTGCACCAATATTGCTAGAGATGTCAGTGCACCAATACTGTGGAGACAGCCAGAGATGTCAGTGCACCAATACTGTGGAGACAGCTAGAGATGTCAGTGCACCAATACTGTGGACACAGCTAGAGATGTCAGTGCACCAATACTGTGGAGATAGCTAGAGATGTCAGTGCACCAATACTGTGGAGACTGCTAGAGATGTCAGTGCACCAATACTGTGGAGATAGCTAGAGATGTCAGTGCACCAATACTGTGGAGATAGCTAGAGATGTCAGTGCACCAATACTGTGGAGATAGCTAGAGATGTCAGTGCACCAATACTGTGGAGACAGCTAGAGATGTCAGTGCACCAATACTGTGGAGATAGCTAGAGATGTCAGTGCACCAATACTGTGGAGACTGCTAGAGATGTCAGTGCACCAATACTGTGGAGACAGCTAGAGATGTTAGTGCACCAATAATGTGGAGACTGCTAGAGATGTCAGTGCACCAATACTGTGGAGACAGCTAGAGATGTTAGTGCACCAATACTGTGGAGACAGCTAGTGCACCAAAACTGTAAAGACAGCTAGAGATGTAGTGCACCAATACTATGGAGACAGCTAGAGATGTCAGTGCACCAATACTGTGGAGACTGCTAGAGATGTCAGTGCACCAATACTGTGGAGACAGCTAGAGATGTCAGTGCACCAATACTGTGGAGACAGCTAGAGATGTTAGTGCCACCAATACTGTGGAGACTGCTAGAGATGTCAGTGCACCAATACTGTGGAGACAGCTAGAGATGTCAGTGCACCAATACTGTGGAGACAGCTAGAGATGTTAGTGCACCAATACTGTGGAGACAGCTAGAGATGTCAGTGCACCAATACTGTGGAGACAGCTAGAGATGTCAGTGCACCAATACTGTGGAGACAGCTAGAGATGTCAGTGCACCAATACTGTGGAGACAGCTAGAGATGTCAGTGCACCAATACTGTTGAGAGAGCTAGAGATGTCAGTGCACCAATACTGTGGAGAGAGCTAGAGATGTCAGTGCACCAATACTGTGGAGACAGCTAGAGATGTCAGTGCACCAATACTGTGGACACAGCTAGAGATGTCAGTGCACCAAGACTGTGGAGACAGCTAGAGATGTCAGTGCATCAATACTGTGGAGAAAGCTAGAGATGTCAGTGTACCAATACTGTGGAGACAGATAGAGATGTCAGTGCACCAATACTGTGGAGACAGCTACAGATGTCAATGCACCAATATACTGTGGAGACAGCTAGAGATGTCAGTGCACCAATACTGTGGAGACAGCTAGAGATGTCAGTGCACCAATACTGTGGAGACTGCTAGAGATGTCAGTGCACCAATACTGTGGAGACAGCTAGAGATGTCAGTGCACCAATACTGTGGAGACTGCTAGAGATGTCAGTGCACCAATACTGTGGAGACAGCTAGAGATGTCAGTGCATCAATACTGTGGAGAAAGCTAGAGATGTCAGTGTACCAATACTGTGGAGACAGCAGAGATGTCAGTGCACCAATACTGTGGAGACAGCTAGAGATGTTAGTGCCACCAATTACTGTGGAGACTGCTAGAGATGTCAGTGCACCAATACTGTGGAGACAGCTAGAGATGTTAGTGCACCAATACTGTGGAGACAGCTAGTGCACCAAAACTGTGGAGACAGCTAGAGATGTAGTGCACCAATACTGTGGAGACAGCTAGAGATGTCAGTGCACCAATACTGTGGAGACTGCTAGAGATGTCAGTGCACCAATACTGTGGAGACTGCTAGAGATGTCAGTGCACCAATACTGTGGAGACAGCTAGAGATGTCAGTGCATCAATACTGTGGAGAAAGCTAGAGATGTCAGTGTACCAATACTGTGGAGACAGCTAACCAATACTGTGGAGACTGCTAGAGATGTCAGTGCACCAATACTGTGGAGACAGCTAGAGATGTCAGTGCATCAATACTGTGGAGAAAGCTAGAGATGTCAGTGTACCAATACTGTGGAGACAGCTAGAGATGTCAGTGCACCAATACTGTGGAGACTGCTAAAGATGTCAGTGCATCAATACTGTGGAGAAAGCTAGAGATGTCAGTGTACCAATACTGTGGAGACAGATAGAGATGTCAGTGCACCAATACTGTGGAGACAGCTACAGATGTCAATGCACCAATATACTGTGGAGACAGCTAGAGATGTCAGTGCACCAATACTGTGGAGACAGCTAGAGATGTCAGTGCACCAATACTGTGGAGACTGCTAGAGATGTCAGTGCACCAATACTGTGGAGACAGCTAGAGATGTCAGTGCACCAATACTGTGGAGACTGCTAGAGATGTCAGTGCACCAATACTGTGGAGACAGCTAGAGATGTCAGTGCATCAATACTGTGGAGAAAGCTAGAGATGTCAGTGTACCAATACTGTGGAGACAGCTAGAGATGTCAGTGCACCAATACTGTGGAGACAGCTAGAGATGTTAGTGCCACCAATTACTGTGGAGACTGCTAGAGATGTCAGTGCACCAATACTGTGGAGAAAGCTAGAGATGTTAGTGCACCAATACTGTGGAGACAGCTAGTGCACCAAAACTGTGGAGACAGCTAGAGATGTAGTGCACCAATACTGTGGAGACAGCTAGAGATGTCAGTGCACCAATACTGTGGAGACTGCTAGAGATGTCAGTGCACCAATACTGTGGAGACTGCTAGAGATGTCAGTGCACCAATACTGTGGAGACAGCTAGAGATGTCAGTGCATCAATACTGTGGAGAAAGCTAGAGATATCAGTGTACCAATACTGTGGAGACAGCTAACCAATACTGTGGAGACTGCTAGAGATGTCAGTGCACCAATACTGTGGAGACAGCTAGAGATGTCAGTGCATCAATACTGTGGAGAAAGCTAGAGATGTCAGTGTACCAATACTGTGGAGACAACTAGAGATGTCAGTGCACCAATACTGTGGAGACTGCTAAAGATGTCAGTGCACCAATACTGTGGACACAGCTAGATATGTCAGTGCACCAATACTGTGGAGATAGCTAGAGATGTCAGTGCACCAATACTGTGGAGACAGCTAGAGATGTCTGTGCACCAATACTGTGGAGACAGCTACAGATGTCAGTGCACCAATACTGTGGAGAGAGCTAGAGATGTTAGTGAACCAATACTGTGGAGAGAGCTAGAGATGTCAGTGCACCAATACTGTAGAGACAGTTAGAGATGTCAGTGCATCAATACTGTAGAGACAGCTAGAGATGTCAGTGCATCAATACTGTAGAGACAGCTAGAGATGTCAGTGCACCAGTACTGTGGAGAGAGCTAGAGATGTCAGTGCACCAATACTGTGGAGACAGCTAGAGATGTCAGTGCACCAATAATGTAGAGACAGCTAGAGAAGTCAGTGCATCAATATACTGTAGAGACAGCTAGAGATGTCAGTGCATCAATACTGTAGAGACAGCTAGAGATGTCAGTCCACCAATACTGTGGACACAGCCAGAGATGTCAGTGCACCAATACTGTGGAGACTGCTAGAGATGTCAGTGCACCAATACTGTGGAGACAGCTAGAGATGTCAGTGCACCAATACTGTGGAGACAGCCAGAGATGTCAGTGCACCAATACTGTGGAGAGAGCTAGAGATGTCAGTGCACCAATATACTGTGGAGACAGCTAGAGATGTCAGTGCACCAATACTGTGGAGACAGCCAGAGATGTCAGTGCACCAATACTGTGGAGAGAGCTAGAGATGTCAGTGAACCAATACTGTGGAGAGAGCTAGAGATGTCAGTGCACCAATACTGTAGAGACAGCTAGAGATGTCAGTGCATCAATACTGTAGAGACAGCTAGAGATGTCAGTGCATCAATACTGTAGAGACAGCTAGAGATGTCAGTGCACCAATACTGTGGAGACAGCTAGAGATGTCAGTGCACCAATACTGTGGAGACAGCTAGAGATGTTAGTGCCACCAATTACTGTGGAGACTGCTAGAGATGTCAGTGCACCAATACTGTGGAGACAGCTAGAGATGTTAGTGCACCAATACTGTGGAGACAGCTAGTGCACCAAAACTGTGGAGAAAGCTAGAGATGTAGTGCACCAATACTGTGGAGACAGCTAGAGATGTCAGTGCACCAATACTGTGGAGACTGCTAGAGATGTCAGTGCACCAATACTGTGGAGACAGCTAGAGATGTCAGTGCACCAATACTGTGGAGACAGCTAGAGATGTTAGTGCCACCAATACTGTGGAGACAGCCAGAGATGTCAGTGCACCAATACTGTGGAGACAGCTAGAGATTTCAGTGCACCAATACTGTGGAGACAGCTAGAGATGTCAGTGCACCAATACTGCTAGAGATGTCAGTGCACCAATACTGCTAGAGATGTCAGTGCACCAATACTGTGGAGACAGCTAGAGATGTCAGTGCACCAATACTGTGGAGACAGCTAGAGATGTCAGCGCACCAATACTGTGGAGACAGCCAGAGATGTCAGTGCACCAATACTGTGGAGACAGCTAGAGATGTCAGCGCACCAATACTGTGGAGACAGCCAGAGATGTCAGTGCACCAATACTGTGGAGACAGCTAGAGATGTCAGTGCACCAATACTGTGGAGAGAACTAGAGATGTCAGTGCACCAATACTGTGGAGACAGCTAGAGATGTCAGTGCACCAATACTGTGGAGACAGCTAGAGATGTCAGTGCACCAATACTGTGGAGACAGCCAGAGATGTCAGTGCACCAATACTGTGGAAACAGCTAGAGATGTCAGTGCATCAATACTGTGGAGAAAGCTAGAGATGTCAGTGTACCAATACTGTGGAGACAGCCAGAGATGTCAGTGCACCAATACTGTGGAGACAGCTAGAGATGTCAGTGCATCAATACTGTGGAGAAAGCTAGAGATGTCAGTGTACCAATACTGTGGAGACAGATAGAGATGTCAGTGCACCAATACTGTGGAGACAGATAGAGATGTCAGTGCACCAGTACTGTAGAGACAGCTAGAGATGTCAGTGCACCAATACTGTGGAGACAGCTACAGATGTCAATGCACCAATACTGTGGAGACAGCTAGAGATGTCAGTGCACCAATACTGTGGAGACAGCTAGAGATGTCAGTGCACCAATACTGTGGAGACTGCTAGAGATGTCAGTGCACCAATACTGTGGAGACAGCTAGAGATGTCAGTGCATCAATACTGTGGAGAAAGTTAGAGATGTCAGTGTACCAATACTGTGGAGACAGCTAACCAATACTGTGGAGACTGCTAGAGATGTCAGTGCACCAATACTGTTGAGACAGCTAGAGATGTCAGTGCATCAATACTGTGGAGAAAGCTAGAGATGTCAGTGTACCAATACTGTGGAGACAGCTAGAGATGTCAGTGCACCAATACTGTGGACACAGCAAGAGATGTCAGTGCACCAATACTGTGGAGACTGCTAAAGATGTCAGTGCACCAATACTGTGGACACAGCTAGATATGTCAGTGCACCAATACTGTGGAGGTAGCTAGAGATGTCAGTGCACCAATACTGTGGAGACAGCTAGAGATGTCAGTGCACCAATACTGTGGAGACAGCTAGAGATGTCAGTGCACCAATACTGTGGAGACAGCTAGAGATGTTAGTGCCACCAATACTGTGGAGATAGCCAGAGATGTCAGTGCACCAATACTGTGGAAACAGCTAGAGATGTCAGTGCATCAATACTGTGGAGAAAGCTAGAGATGTCAGTCTACCAATACTGTGGAGACAGCCAGAGATGTCAGTGCACCAATACTGTGGAGACAGCTAGAGATGTCAGTGCATCAATACTGTGGAGAAAGCTAGAGATGTCTGTGTACCAATACTGTGGAGACAGATAGAGATGTCAGTGCACCAATACTGTGGAGACAGATAGAGATGTCAGTGCACCAGTACTGTATAGACAGCTAGAGATGTCAGTGCACCAATACTGTGGAGACAGCTACAGATGTCAATGCACCAATACTGTGGAGACAGCTAGAGATGTCAGTGCACCAATACTGTGGAGACAGCTAGAGATGTCAGTGCACCAATACTGTGGAGACTGCTAGAGATGTCAGTGCACCAATACTGTGGAGACAGCTAGAGATGTCAGTGCATCAATACTGTGGAGAAAGCTAGAGATGTCAGTGTACCAATACTGTGGAGACAGCTAACCAATACTGTGGAGACTGCTAGAGATGTCAGTGCACCAATACTGTGGAGACAGCTAGAGATGTCAGTGCATCAATACTGTGGAGAAAGCTAGAGATGTCAGTGTACCAATACTGTGGAGACAGCTAGAGATGTCAGTGCACCAATACTGTGGAGACTGCTAAAGATGTCAGTGCACCAATACTGCTGCACACAGCTAGAGATGTCAGTGCACCAATACTGTGGAGACAGCTAGAGATGTTAGTGCCACCAATTACTGTGGAGACTGCTAGAGATGTCAGTGCACCAATACTGTGGAGACAGCTAGAGATGTTAGTGCACCAATACTGTGGAGACAGCTAGTGCACCAAAACTGTGGAGAAAGCTAGAGATGTAGTGCACCAATACTGTGGAGACAGCTAGAGATGTCAGTGCACCAATACTGTGGAGACTGCTAGAGATGTCAGTGCACCAATACTGTGGAGACAGCTAGAGATGTCAGTGCACCAATACTGTGGAGACAGCTAGAGATGTTAGTGCCACCAATACTGTGGAGACAGCCAGAGATGTCAGTGCACCAATACTGTGGAGACAGCTAGAGATTTCAGTGCACCAATACTGTGGAGACAGCTAGAGATGTCAGTGCACCAATACTGCTAGAGATGTCAGTGCACCAATACTGCTAGAGATGTCAGTGCACCAATACTGTGGAGACAGCTAGAGATGTCAGTGCACCAATACTGTGGAGACAGCTAGAGATGTCAGCGCACCAATACTGTGGAGACAGCCAGAGATGTCAGTGCACCAATACTGTGGAGACAGCTAGAGATGTCAGCGCACCAATACTGTGGAGACAGCCAGAGATGTCAGTGCACCAATACTGTGGAGACAGCTAGAGATGTCAGTGCACCAATACTGTGGAGAGAACTAGAGATGTCAGTGCACCAATACTGTGGAGACAGCTAGAGATGTCAGTGCACCAATACTGTGGAGACAGCTAGAGATGTCAGTGCACCAATACTGTGGAGACAGCCAGAGATGTCAGTGCACCAATACTGTGGAAACAGCTAGAGATGTCAGTGCATCAATACTGTGGAGAAAGCTAGAGATGTCAGTGTACCAATACTGTGGAGACAGCCAGAGATGTCAGTGCACCAATACTGTGGAGACAGCTAGAGATGTCAGTGCATCAATACTGTGGAGAAAGCTAGAGATGTCAGTGTACCAATACTGTGGAGACAGATAGAGATGTCAGTGCACCAATACTGTGGAGACAGATAGAGATGTCAGTGCACCAGTACTGTAGAGACAGCTAGAGATGTCAGTGCACCAATACTGTGGAGACAGCTACAGATGTCAATGCACCAATACTGTGGAGACAGCTAGAGATGTCAGTGCACCAATACTGTGGAGACAGCTAGAGATGTCAGTGCACCAATACTGTGGAGACTGCTAGAGATGTCAGTGCACCAATACTGTGGAGACAGCTAGAGATGTCAGTGCATCAATACTGTGGAGAAAGTTAGAGATGTCAGTGTACCAATACTGTGGAGACAGCTAACCAATACTGTGGAGACTGCTAGAGATGTCAGTGCACCAATACTGTTGAGACAGCTAGAGATGTCAGTGCATCAATACTGTGGAGAAAGCTAGAGATGTCAGTGTACCAATACTGTGGAGACAGCTAGAGATGTCAGTGCACCAATACTGTGGACACAGCAAGAGATGTCAGTGCACCAATACTGTGGAGACTGCTAAAGATGTCAGTGCACCAATACTGTGGACACAGCTAGATATGTCAGTGCACCAATACTGTGGAGGTAGCTAGAGATGTCAGTGCACCAATACTGTGGAGACAGCTAGAGATGTCAGTGCACCAATACTGTGGAGACAGCTAGAGATGTCAGTGCACCAATACTGTGGAGACAGCTAGAGATGTTAGTGCCACCAATACTGTGGAGATAGCCAGAGATGTCAGTGCACCAATACTGTGGAAACAGCTAGAGATGTCAGTGCATCAATACTGTGGAGAAAGCTAGAGATGTCAGTCTACCAATACTGTGGAGACAGCCAGAGATGTCAGTGCACCAATACTGTGGAGACAGCTAGAGATGTCAGTGCATCAATACTGTGGAGAAAGCTAGAGATGTCTGTGTACCAATACTGTGGAGACAGATAGAGATGTCAGTGCACCAATACTGTGGAGACAGATAGAGATGTCAGTGCACCAGTACTGTATAGACAGCTAGAGATGTCAGTGCACCAATACTGTGGAGACAGCTACAGATGTCAATGCACCAATACTGTGGAGACAGCTAGAGATGTCAGTGCACCAATACTGTGGAGACAGCTAGAGATGTCAGTGCACCAATACTGTGGAGACTGCTAGAGATGTCAGTGCACCAATACTGTGGAGACAGCTAGAGATGTCAGTGCATCAATACTGTGGAGAAAGCTAGAGATGTCAGTGTACCAATACTGTGGAGACAGCTAACCAATACTGTGGAGACTGCTAGAGATGTCAGTGCACCAATACTGTGGAGACAGCTAGAGATGTCAGTGCATCAATACTGTGGAGAAAGCTAGAGATGTCAGTGTACCAATACTGTGGAGACAGCTAGAGATGTCAGTGCACCAATACTGTGGAGACTGCTAAAGATGTCAGTGCACCAATACTGCTGCACACAGCTAGATATGTCAGTGCACCAATACTGTGGAGATAGCTAGAGATGTCAGTGCACCAATACTGTGGAGACAGCTACAGATGTCAGTGCACAAATACTGAAGAGAGAGCTAGAGATGTCAGCGAACCAATACTGTGGAGAGAGCTAGAGATGTCAGTGCACCAATACTGTGGAGACAGCTAGAGATGCCAGTGCATCAATACTGTGGAGAAAGCTAGAGATGTCAGTGTACCAATACTGTGGAGACAGATAGAGATGTCAGTGCACCAATACTGTGGAGACAGATAGAGATGTCAGTGCACCAGTACTGTAGAGACAGCTAGAGATGTCAGTGCACCAATACTGTGGAGACAGCTACAGATGTCAATGCACCAATACTGTGGAGACAGCTAGAGATGTCAGTGCACCAATACTGTGGAGACAGCTAGAGATGTCAGTGCACCAATACTGTGGAGACTGCTAGAGATGTCAGTGCACCAATACTGTGGAGACAGCTAGAGATGTCAGTGCATCAATACTGTGGAGAAAGCTAGAGATGTCAGTGTACCAATACTGTGGAGACAGCTAACCAATACTGTGGAGACTGCTAGAGATGTCAGTGCACCAATACTGTGGAGACAGCTAGAGATGTCAGTGCATCAATACTGTGGAGAAAGCTAGAGATGTCAGTGTACCAATACTGTGGAGACAGCTAGAGATGTCAGTGCACCAATACTGTGGAGACTGCTAAAGATGTCAGTGCACCAATACTGTGCACACAGCTAGATATGTCAGTGCACCAATACTGTGGAGATAGCTAGAGATGTCAGTGCACCAATACTGTGGAGACAGCTACAGATGTCAGTGCACCAATACTGAAGAGAGAGCTAGAGATGTCAGCGAACCAATACTGTGGAGAGAGCTAGAGATGTCAGTGCACCAATACTGTAGAGACAGCTAGAGATGTCAGTGCATCAATACTGTAGAGACAGCTAGAGATGTCAGTGCATCAATATTGTAGAGACAGCTAGAGATGTCAGTGCACCAATACTGTGGAGACAGCTAGAGATGTCAGTGCACCAATACTGTGGAGACAGCTAGAGATGTTAGTGCCACCAATACTGTGGAGACTGCTAGAGATGTCAGTGCACCAATACTGTAGAGACAGCTAGAGATGTCAGTGCACCAATACTGTGGAGACAGCTAGAGATGTCAGTGCACCAATACTTTGGAGACAGCTAGAGATGTTAGTGCCACCAATACTGTGGAGACAGCCAGAGATGTCAGTGCACCAATACTGTGGAAACAGCTAGAGATGTCAGTGCATCAATACTGTGGAGAAAGCTAGAGATGTCAGTCTACCAATACTGTGGAGACAGCCAGAGATGTCAGTGCACCAATACTGTGGAGACAGCTAGAGATGTCAGTGCATCAATACTGTGGAGAAAGCTAGAGATGTCAGTGTACCAATACTGTGGAGACAGATAGAGATGTCAGTGCACCAATACTGTGGAGACAGATAGAGATGTCAGTGCACCAGTACTGTAGAGACAGCTAGAGATGTCAGTGCACCAATACTGTGGAGACAGCTACAGATGTCAATGCACCAATACTGTGGAGACAGCTAGAGATGTCAGTGCACCAATACTGTGGAGACAGCTAGAGATGTCAGTGCACCAATACTGTGGAGACAGCTACAGATGTCAGTGCACCAATACTGTGGAGAGAGCTAGAGATGTCAGTGAACCAATACTGTGGAGAGAGCTAGAGATGTCAGTGCACCAATACTGTAGAGACAGCTAGAGATGTCAGTGCATCAATACTGTAGAGACAGCTAGAGATGTCAGTGCATCAATACTGTAGAGACAGCTAGAGATGTCAGTGCACCAGTATACTGTGGAGAGAGCTAGAGATGTCAGTGCACCAATACTGTGGAGACAGCTAGAGATGTCAGTGCACCAATACTGTAGAGACAGCTAGAGATGTCAGTGCATCAATACTGTAGAGACAGCTAGAGATGTCAGTGCATCAATACTGTAGAGACAGCTAGAGATGTCAGTCCACCAATACTGTGGACACAGCCAGAGATGTCAGCGCACCAATACTGTGGAGACTGCTAGAGATGTCAGTGCACCAATACTGTGGAGACAGCTAGAGATGTCAGTGCACCAATACTGTGGAGACAGCCAGAGATGTCAGTGCACCAATACTGTGGAGAGAGCTAGAGATGTCAGTGCACCAATACTGTGGAGACAGCTAGAGATGTCAGTGCACCAATACTGTGGAGACAGCCAGAGATGTCAGTGCACCAATACTGTGGAGACAGCTAGAGATGTCAGTGCACCAATACTGTGGAGACAGCTAGAGATGTCGGTGCACCAATACTGTGGAGAGAGCTTGAGATGTCAGTGCACCAATACTGTGGAGACAGCTAGAGATGTCAGTACACCAATACTGTGGAGACAGCTAGAGATGTCAGTGCACCAATACTGTGGAGACAGATGTCAGTGCACCAATACTGTGGAGACAGCCAGAGATGTCAGTGCACCAATACTGTGGAGACAGCTAGAGATGTCAGTGCACCAATACTGTGGAGACAGCTAGAGATGTCAGTGCACCAATACTGCTAGAGATGTCAGTGCACCAATACTGTGGAGACAGCCAGAGATGTCAGTGCACCAATACTGTGGAGACAGCTAGAGATGTCAGCACACCAATACTGTGGAGACAGCCAGAGATATCAGTGCACCAATACTGTGGAGACAGCTAGAGATGTCAGCGCACCAATACTGTGGAGACAGCCAGAGATGTCAGTGCACCAATACTGTGGAGACAGCTAGAGATGTCAGTGCACCAATACTGTGGAGACAGCCAGAGATGTCAGTGCACCAATACTGTGGAGACAGCTAGAGATGTCAGTGCACCAATACTGTGGAGAGAGCTAGAGATGTCAGTGCACCAATACTGTGGAGACAGCTAGAGATGTCAGTGCACCAATACTGTGGAGACAGCTAGAGATGTCAGTGCACCAATACTGTGGAGACAGCCAGAGATGTCAGTGCACCAATACTGTGGAAACAGCTAGAGATGTCAGTGCACCAATACTGTGGAGACAGCTAGAGATGTCAGTGCACCAATACTGTGGAACAGCTAGAGATGTCAGTGCAAACTGTGGAGACAGCTAGAGATGTCAGTGCACCAATACTGTGGAGAGAGCTAGAGATGTCAGTGCACCAATACTGTGGAGAGAGCTACCAGATTGTCCTCGGTGTCAGGCAGCAACTGGTGGTTTTTATGACGCAAAGAATGTCCTCCATTTTGTAACATCTTGTCTTCATGCGTTGGCCACTTCCAAATGCTGCCACCTCTGTGCATAACTTTGACTTCAACATCCTTGTCAATGCAGGCTACCCAACCAGGGAACTTTGTGTTTTCATAGAAACTATCGCCCATTGTTAATTCAGCTCATAATATTATTATTGTGGCTCAGGTTGACCCTCTGATTGTGGCAGGTTGACCCTCTGATTGTGGCTCAGGTTGACCATCTGATTGTGGCTCAGGTTGACCATCTGATTGTGGCTCAGGTTGACCCTCTGATTGTGGCAGGTGATTGTGGCAGGTTGACCCTCTGATTGTGGCAGGTTGACCCTCTGATTGTGGCAGGTTGGCCCTCTGATTGTGGCAGGTTGGCCCTCTGATTGTGTCAGGTTGGCCCTCTGATTGTGGCAGGTTGGCCCTCTGATTGTGGCAGGTTGACCCTCTGATTGTGTCTCAGTTGACCCTCTGATTGTGGCAGGTTGGCCCTCCGATTGTGGCTCAGGTTGACCCTCTGATTGTGTCTCAGTTGACCCTCTGATTGTGACAGGTTGACCATCTGATTGTGGCTCAGGCTGACCCTCTGATTGTGGCAGGTTGACTCTCTGATTGTGGCAGGTTGACTCTCTGATTGTGGCAGGTTGGCCCTCTGATTGTGTCAGGTTGGCCGTCTGATTGTGACAGGTTGACCCTCTGATTGTGGCAGGTTGACCCTCTGATTGTGACTCAGGTTGACCCTCTGATTGTGACTCAGGTTGACCCTCTGATTAGTTTTGTACCTGATAAACCCAAAACTCGAAGGTCTCCGCAACCCTGACCTTGCCACTGTCTCACCTGAGGCCTCAGCAACCCTGACACTGCCATTCTCTCACCTGAGGCCTCAGCAACCTTGACTTGTCACTGCCATTAGGTTTGATATAATGAAGCTAGCGTGTTCTGGGAACGGAAAGAACCTCTTCCCAGTTCGTATCCAAAATGGCTGCTACCTGATCAGTTGCAGTTTCACTCTCTTATGTATTTCACAATTAATGTTGGGACACACCTCCCTTGCCAGGCTAGTGTATTCTTGAGGATTGGTACATGGCTGCTGTAATATTAGGGTCATTCCACATGAACTCAACCAGAGGTCCCATGATGACCGACTCAGATTTGGCTCAATTTTTTACAGTACCTCTAGTACATGTACCTCTAGTACATGTACCTCTATATGCATAACGAACACATGCAAAATTTTAGGCTTCAACTCCCAAGGGTTTCTGAGATATGGCTCTCCAAAAATTGGGGGACATGCCTACTTTTTTACACTCGTAAGTTGCAAACGTCATTTATAGGGGGTTTTGTAGGCCAATTTGTAGGCCAATATCTTGGAAATTTATTGGAGTTTTGGGCTGAAAATTGCTACCCAGGGTAATTTGGACTAAGGCTTTCAGAATATGTCATCAGAATTGGACTATCTCTTCTCTTAGCAGAGCGCAAAATATGAAAATTTTCATGGGCAAAAATCAAAAATTCAATTTTCAAGGGTCCCCCGACAGCCCAGGATCTGTTATAGAGGATTCATGATTCTGGATTCCTTTTATTAATGAACAGGTCTGTCTGCAATAGGAAGATTGTCTTAATATGGGCCTCTGAAAATGGTACCGGCTGAAAAAAGTCCATTTTTAGCTGGCAAGTTCACCATGTGGGCAGTTACCCATGGTAAAGAAACTTTTTCTAAATTGTGCCTTTATTTCCTCAAAATTTAACTTGTTTTTTCATCTCTTTCACTATTACATAATTTTGTATAATGTAGGCGGTTGAATTCATATGGAATGACCCAATATGCGTCCATACTGTAAGTGTTCTCTTCACCGTTCCTCCTATCCCACCAACAGCAGCTTTGCCTTGTGAAGTCGCAGAGAAGTTCCATGTTAATGGCTAGTCATGTTCCATTTTCCAGGAATGAAGATTTGAGAAGAGGAATCTCTGCTTGAACTGTGACGTCAATAGTTTTTATGGTGGCAAATTTGAAAGATCTATGCCTAAAAATGAATTGCATGAAGATTCAGGTGTAGAGATTATGCTTTGTGTGCTTGGGGTCTTCTGAAATCATCACAATACTTGCACTGGTTTCGTTGCTGATCTAACCATGAGCAGTGAAGACTGCGGCTTCACTGTGACCCCAATGTACTGCCTGAATCCCTCTCCGTGCAGCAATGGTAGCATTCTCAGATAATGCAGATGTTAATATTGGTGCTATAATCTAGTATACTCTCTAAACAACCAACCAGGTGTTGTGATAATGCAGATGTTCTTTTAAATTATTATTGGTGCTATAATCTAGTATACTCTCTAAACACAGAGACACCCACCATGTGTTGTGATAATGCAGATGTGAATATTGGTGCTATAATCTAGTATACTCTCTATACTCTCTAAACACAGAGACACCCACCATGTGTTGTGATAATGCAGATGTGAATATTGGTGCTATAATCTAGTATACTCTCTAAACACAGAGACGCCCACCAGGTGTTGTGATAATGCAGATTGTTTTTTTTTAATATTGGTGTTATAATCTAGTATACTCTCTAAACACAGAGACACCCACCATGTGTTGTGATAATGCAGATGTGAATATTGGTGCTATAATCTAGTATACTCTCTAAACACAGAGACACCCACCATGTGTTGTGATAATGCAGATGTGAATATTGGTGCTATAATCTAGTATACTCTCTAAACACAGAGACGCCCGCCTTGTGTTGCGATAGTGCAGATGTTTCCCCCTCCCCAGCAATCAAACCCCTTCATGTGCGTAGATAAACCATGGACACATGTAAGATCACAGCTATGAAGTATTTTAAAAGCAAGCGCAAAAATAAAGAGCTTTCGTTATTTTTTAGGATTGGACAAAGAATGATGAAGTCAGGTGGACTGTAATCTTTAGACTGTCTCAGATTGTGACGGACGAATGGACGTGATAGATGTACTGTATATAAAATCAGTATGACCGTCACAGGGTTTCTGCCAAATATGGTGGGTGTGGTCTTCAAATAAAGGTTGGACTACTTGCCTGCCAAGAAAATTAAAGAGGACCTGAAATCATAAATTAACAACTTTTGGCCCGATACATAATAAAAAATTGTGTTAATTTCTGTGACGGACATACAAAGACGCACAAATCCAGAAACCACTTGCCGTAAAAAACATCAAAAAAATCAGAGAAGCAGCTGTCAATAATTTATTATGGGGAAATGGTTTGGGGAAAAACATCAAAAGTAATTTTTAAATGAACCCACAAGGTGTGCATCATATAAAATAACTATAACAACTGAATAAACTACAATCATGAACAAAATAAGTTACCATGGTAACGTGGTAAAACTGACCGTAACTCACAGGTGGGAAGGGAGGGGGGGGGAGTTGGATATGCTAAAAATATATGGTTTTTTAAATGAAATGCTTTCAGAGAGAATTGCTACTTGCTGGTGGCTGAGGCTAGAGCAGAAACAGAGAGAGTTGCTACTTGCTGTGGCTGAGGCTAGAGAAGAAACAGAGAGCTTTGCTACTTGCCGTGGCTGAGGCTGGAGCAGAAACAGAGAGATTTGCTACTTGCTATGGCTGAGGCTAGAGAAGAAACAGACAGAGAGAGTTGCCATTCACATGCTGTCACGTAAGTAGAAACAACAGACTCCTGCAATGACACATTATTAGAGACTGCGCATAGAAATTATAAAACAGGACTCATAATTCATTGTATGTGGAGCTTCTATGGTTCCAGTATACTGTATATTGTATGTGGAGCTTCTATGGTTCCAGTATACTGTACATTGTATGTGGAGCTTCTATGGTTCCAGTATACTGTACATTGTATGTGGAGCTTCTATGGTTCCAGCATACTGTACATTGTATGTGGAGCTTCTATGGTTCCAGCATACTGTACATTGTATGTGGAGCTTCTATGGTTCCAGCATACTGTACATTGTATGTGGAGCTTCTATGGTTCCAGCATACTGTATATTGTATGTGGAGCATAAGTAGACAATAGTACATGTCTATCAGAATACCACATTCTCATAACAAACTATGTACTTACCTCGATTGGGATAATGGCAGGGGGACGATTGTCGATGTCGACAGCCGGACCGGACATATGCGAGTATGGCAGGGGAAGCATCTGTCTGGGCTGCACGGCAGAAACGTTACCTTCCGGGGAAGGCGGGGATAGAGGCTTGGACACCTGAGTCGGAGAAGGGAGTGGAAGGTGTGGCTTGCTCCACGGGTTTTGAAGAGGAGGGAGACGAGAGGGGGAATATTCGCGTGGCCTTTGTGTCCTTGGGGGAGAGTTGTGGGAGGAAAGCTGGCGAGTTGGAGAAGTACTGGGAGATGTGGAGGGAGACAGGGGTGAACGGCTACCATTGCCCATAGCATTGGTGTGGGGTTGTCGAAATGGCCTCAAGGAAGCACCACTCCGAGGATGCAACGGGGGCAGAGGTGGTGGGGAGGAGGAGTGTGAACTTTCAGGGGAAGTGCCCCCACCGACACTGCTGTGAGAAGGTATTCCCGGGTAATCGACAGACTTCTCTCGAGTCGGAGCAGGAGAGTACTTAGAGTGTGTTTGTGAAGCCGTCTCATAGGAATGGGTGCCGACTATTTTCTTGTCATGCAGCAGAATAGCAGGTGATGATAATCTAAAGCAACACCATATGCATTGTACAATACACAAGATTTGTTGAGAGCAATACTAAATAAGTTAGTGTCAGTATACTAAGATAGTGTCAGTATATTGGAGGGTGCAGTAGTACTGCCAATATTGGTTCAACCCTTAAAATGGCGTCAAAGAACAACAAAGCCTACACGTATATATCAGCTACTGTAGAACTGACATTGGCAGCTTCTTAGCATCCTAAATAATGGTTTCGGCAGGTTTTCGATCCCTAAGCACTTAAAGTGCCTAGCCTAAGCTCCAATTATGCATCGTTACACCAAGCAAGGTTTGCCACTTTCTAAACTCCATCTCTAAACTCCATCTCTAATAATGCGCCTTGGATGATGTCTTTAATTTCTATGTTTGAGTTTCGTTTGTCTATCGACCCTTTCCATCCTCACCTTGCAATCAAATACACGGCCATTTGCTGCAGGAGCTTAACTCTCTTATACTTGGAGAGTTAGAGGCTACCCCATGCATCAGCAGCATAATATATGGACTTCTCGAATTGGAGCAGTAACTACATGTACAACGGCTTCAGAACGCGATTATCCTCACGGCAGGTCTAGTTTAGCTTACTCTAATCTATTCCAGCTAGATCTGTACCGTAACATTTTATACCACTCCTGCTTGCTTCATCAACATTCGAGTTTGATGCTCTGCATCGGCATCAGAGTACGAGTCTATTGCTGTAGCCACTACTGCTAGAGGAGGAACCGCAACAACTTTCTATGGCTTTCCAGATCTTCTTTTCACCACCTCAGGTTTTGGTAGCTGGCTTGGCTTGGCTTCCAAGTTAATACAAGAGGACTCCCTTTTGGAACATCACCTTCCTCCAAGAAAACAGTAAAGGGCCAGCTCTTCCACACTTGAAATATCTGTACACTCATCTGCATGACACTGTAATAAGGACGCTTTATGGAAGATGCTTCAGCATGGACTCGTCAATCCACGTGCCTAGAGCCTCTACAAACACAACTATGAGATGTATATACAGCATTCCTCCCTGCATTCTCCATGAAGTACTCACCTCCACAAGATACGACTAAGCCAACCAGTTTTTCAAACTTGGTAGTAAGTGCTCTGTAGTTACATGCAAGAAAGTGTGTGCAGTGAATGAGAGACTTCATAGCTGCTCTCTCTTTCTGGCCTTTCTATTTCTTGGAGCTGTTGCATGACTGCTCCCTCCCTCTCTCAGAGCTCCCTCTGCTAGCTGCATGACTAGCCTGGGAATGGGGTTCCTTGTTTCGTGGGCTTTCATTAATGGGGTTCCTTGTTTCGTGAGCTTTCATGGAATGGGGTTCCTTGTTTCGTGGGCTTTCATTTCCTCAACAGCTTCCTTTCAATGGTGTCGTAACCCACACACCTCCTGGTTGCTGAAGCGACTTCACAGATTTTCTGCAGACCTTGCAAAATGCACCGTCACAATCCTCATCATATTCCAGACAAATAAGGTTTTTCCCACTTCTTAGGTATTCTGAACCTGCAACTCATCTCCATTACAGCTATTACTACAACTATGAGCTGCTCCTACTATTAGCTGATGCTACTACTACTATGAGCTGATGCTACTACTACTATGAGCTGATGCTACTACTACTATGAGCTGATGCTACTACTACTACTATGAGCTGATGCTACTACTACTACTATGAGCTGATGCTACTACTACTACTATGAGCTGATGCTACTACTACTATGAGCTGATGCTACTACTACTATGAGCTGGTGCTACTACTACTACTATGAGCTGATGCTACTACTACTATGAGCTGGTGCTACTACTACTACTATGAGCTGATGCTACTACTACTATGAGCTGATGCTACTACTACTATGAGCTGATGCTACTACTACTATGAGCTGATGCTACTACTACTATGAGCTGATGCTACTACTACTATGAGCTGATGCTACTACTACTATGAGCTGATGCTACTACTACTATGAGCTGATGCTACTACTACTATGAGCTGATGCTACTACTACTACTATGAGCTGATGCTACTACTACTATGAGCTGGTGCTACTACTACTATGAGCTGATGCTACTACTACTATGAGCTGATGCTACTACTACTATGAGCTGATGCTACTACTACTACTATGAGCTGATGCTACTACTACTATGAGCTGATGCTACTACTACTATGAGCTGATGCTACTACTACTACTATGAGCTGATGCTACTACTACTATGAGCTGATGCTACTACTGCTATGAGCTGATGCTACTACTACTACTATGAGCTGATGCTACTACTACTATGAGCTGATGCTTACTACTACTATTAGCTGATGCTACTGCTACTATGAGCTGATGCTACTACTGCTATGAGCTGATGCTACTACTACTATGAGCTGATGCTACTACTACTATGAGCTGATGCTACTACTACTACTATGAGCTGATGCTACTACTACTATGAGCTGATGCTACTACTACTATGAGCTGATGCTACTACTACTATGAGCTGATGCTACTACTACTACTATGAGCTGATGCTACTACTACTATGAGCTGATGCTACTACTACTATGAGCTGATGCTACTAACTATGAGCTGATGCTGATGCTACTACTACTATGAGCTGATGCTACTACTACTATGAGCTGCTGCTACTACTACTATGAGCTGATGCTACTACTACTATGAGCTGATGCTACTGCTACTATGAGCTGATGCTACTACTACTATGAGCTGATGCTACTACTACTATGAGCTGATGCTACTACTACTATGAGCTGATGTAGCTGCAGATGATGTACTAGACTGAAATAAGAACAAAGATTCATTTGTCACTGAGAACAAACACTTTGGCAAAATAATATAACTAAACCTGTGAGCCTTTTATATAGTCAAGTATGATGTAACTATCTGACTTGCTACTTTTGGAACTCGGTCATCACTGTTCAAAATTCCAAAGGACAAGATACTAACAATGCGGAAAAAAGTGCATCCCAATGCGGGTGTTAATTGTGTCTTATCAGCAGCAGTTATTGCACTCACAGTCTTAAAAAAATCCAAAAATATTCTAGGGGTCATGTCATCATGTCCCCAGCCTACGACCCTTTACTTATCATTATAATAAAAAATCAATATCAATAAGAGGCAGCTGAAACCCACAACTCATGAATTATCCATGAGCAATTTTGAATTAGTCAAAACTATTTTTCCTCCTTCACACCATGCAAATATTTTTTTATTGTCAAAAGGAAAGTTCAGCTCTCAAGCTTTAGAATGGCATGCTTTATGGCCACTTCTATCCAAGTTTACAGACAGGGTTTACCCTGTTAGACTGGACGAAAAAAATTTGCCCTACCTGGTGTAACTGGAACAGTAGCAAATGTCTGGGGTTGGCAGAAGACCTTGGGGTGCTTCTTAGTGTACATAAGTAGACCAGGCCTTCGTTCTCCCAGACAAGTTTTTCCCAGACAAGTTTTTCAAATAAAGATGACTGTGCCAATTTTTCTCAATTACACGTGCAATTAGAATACCACAAATATGCATGCAGTGGGCTTTATTTTGAGATCAAAACCAAGTTTCTAGGCCAAGCAGCTCCAGAGATATGAGACAGCTTGCTTACCACGTCTTCTTCTCCAACATTGCATTTGAATGTAAATGAATGGCAAGTTCTCCATAGCTTGAGGTAGGCTTTTACCATTTCTGGGGTGGTCGACACAATTTGTCATAACTTTTTTGTTTCTTTCTCAATGCAGGTGAATTTTTATTATCACGATGCAGTGTATTGAATGTGCTTTCTTTTGATATGCTCAGATTTTGCATATCTACTACCTAGGTGAAGTTATGGATCCCATCTCAGTATCAGGGGCAAATATTCTAACTCATGGCCACTTAGTCCCAACCACCACTTCCCACTTAGGAAGTGCTTAGAGTGATCATAGAAGTGCAAAGTGAATGGTCATTAGCACAACAACTGATTTTTAAGAGAGGTCAACCTGAAGTTCTAAACATGGATATACTCCATATGCATACCTCCACCATGGTTGGACTTAAACATGTTTTAGCCATTCACTTTATAGAGCAGGGAAAGGACTTTCAAATGATATGTTAAAATCTTGTATACATTAAAAAATGAGCAAGTTAGAATATTTCCAGATTCGGAAAACAGTGATTTTAAGGAGAAGCCATGAAAAGTGGGGTATGAAAAATGTTGTTGTATTTTGTATATTTTGTATTTTTTGGTAAAAATCGAAATGATGACGGTCGCCTGACAGGATGCACAGATCATGTGATGGCAGCACAGGGCTGCGTGGTAACTATGGTAATTGGAAGCTTACTGAGAGCTTCATTTAGAGTCCTTTTCCAGACTTCTATCATGAACGGTTAAGGAGATACGCTTACCTTTGGCAGGAGCGCCATCTTCAAGATTCAAACGGTATTTTGTATATAGCTTGATAATGTGAAATAGCATGCACAAAAAGATGCATAACTTCATAATGGAGCATTGAAATGCTCTGAAACTTGAAACATAACAATCATATGCATCAAGGTATAGAATAGAGCAATAAAAGTTTTTTTTAAATTTTAATCATAAAAAAAAAAGCCTACCTTGAGATTGGAGCATCAGAATACTTTGACAAGTTGCAGAGATGTTATGGAAGGTAAAGCAACAAAAAGGAAATGTTCACATTTTTTAGATAAAATCACTAAAAACGGTGAAGTATATATGTGGGTGCCAGCTGCCGCTATGAACCTGGTATATATATATATAAGATGGTTTTGGTTTTTCAACAGATAAGGGTAGGGTGAAATTATCTATGGATGTGTACCAGCTGCCTTTATGAACCTAGTATATATATGGGTACCAGCTGCCTTAATCACGACCTAGTATATATATATATATATATATATATACTTAGAAGGTAGTTTGCAGATGAAGGCTACAAATAGTGCTCAATGCTGTGTTAAGGCAGAGCTATTGAATATAGAAAAGTACTGGGATGCATCCCAGTATTTTCTATATATATATATATATTACCAGCTGCCTTAATCAACTTAGTATATCTATATAGGTATACCAGCTGCCTTTATGAACCTAGTATATACATGTATAATATATGTGACAGGAGAGAAAAGGGACCTTTCGTAGAAATTTTGTAAATCGAGTTATTGATGTTAGGACAAAGAACACACAATTGCCTACAGAATGGAACAAAAATCAGCTCTTAACTCCATTCCAAACCAAAGATATGAACCACAGAATGCAAGAGGATTGGATCGACGCTTGAAAAAGTTTGGCACTAATCTCCGCGCACCTCCGCGTACGCTTAGTTTGATTATTGCTGGAGGTGTGAACTCGTGCAAATTCTGCGGTAAGAAGAAAGCTTTTTTTTTGGTTTTGACTACGGAGCAAGAACTACGCTGTTGAGGTACTATGCTCCAGAAGAAGGAAAATACTCCTATCCTGACAGGGCTACACAAAAAAGTAACTTTTAAGACTATAGTGTGCGTTAAAAAAAAAAATAATAAAGAGACACACGATGTTTATCTAGCTAATGCTCAGCTAGTAGCTAGCTAATGCCCAACCAGTACCTAGCGAATGCTCAGCTAGTAGCTAGCTAATGCTCAGCCAGTACCTAGTGAATGCTGGCCAGTAACTAGCGAATGCTCGGCCATTAACTAGCGAATGCTCTGCCATTAGCCGAGCTAGCCAGTAGCTAGCTAGTGCTATGCCTAGCTATAGTGCTTAGCCAGTAGCTATGGCTAATGCTCAGCTAGTTGCCAGATAATGTTAAGCTAGCTAGCTAATGATAACTGCAGCATGAAAAGGGGAAGAAAACACAAGGACTAGCTAGAGTGTTGCTTTAATCACAATATAAAATGAATGACAGGCTAAAGTGTAGTTTTTTACCTGAGTTCAGTATAAATAGTATGAAGCATAAACTGAGCAATATGAAGTGTGAGGAATTAGCTATGTTTCTGTGTTTGGACATGATCTGCTGTTGTGACCAGCATGTCTGCAAGTACGACACTCCCTCATGCGCTTTGCTGGTGGAGGATGTGCTGGTGGAGGACTGTTAGCAGCTGTGACAGCATCACAGGGGTTCCTTGTCAGCTTATTGCTTTTGCCACTGTTGGCATTGGGCATGTGATGTTCTGATTATTCTCCGGGCAGAAAAGATTGATTTGATCAAACACAAATACCACTGGCATTCGTGAATGGCGGTGCTATTTTTCTGGTATTGCCAGCACAAGCCCTACATTGGCTTCATGACAATGATATGGTAGTAACTCTCTCCATAGTCTACAAAAAGTACTGTAAGCTACAGCCTGATTATGTGATGTTTCATCACTTCTGTAAGATTTCCAAATCCCCCTTTTAGATGTACTGGATGGTAGGAGCTTGATGTCACTCCTACTGTAACCTGGAACGCTGCCTGGAAGGAGAAGTCCATGTTGCTCCACATAGCTCAGGACGAACCTGACTACAAGCTCTATGTCTTTAGTGGTAAGAGAATGCTTTGGGCATCTGTGTATGTTGCCATGTATGCGTGGGGTTATTCCACTTTCTTTGAAATGTTTGATTAAATTTTTCATCCTTTTCATACCCATAGCATTCACAAACGTAAAGAACTTGTAACAGACTCTCTGAATGTAGTTGAAGCTTTGATACTTCTTTTTTGTCCCTGTGCAGGGTAAGTCCAACAGTGAACATCATCATCACCAATGCAAAATGCCTGCAACTGCCCGAGAATGACCAAGTTCATTATTTGAAAGCTCAAGACAGGAATCTCGTGTTTGTGACACATAGTCATTGGCGAATTGTGTGGAGCACTTCTTGCCATTGAAGTGGGAGCTGCCACAGCACTGGTCATGAACTAGTATACCAGCTCTCTTGAGTGTCCACATACCGAACCTCAAGGTTGACAGATTCTCTAACTGCCAGCAAGTGTGACATTGCTTCCTGTATCTGTTCATCATTGTTCAACTCTGGATCATGCTGTTGCTCATCACTACAATCTTCACTCCCTCCAGTGTAACCATGGATCCATCATTACTACTTTACTATTATACTACTTTTCTTGTTACTTATTTTCTACTTTTTCTTATTATTGCTTGGTTATTTGTACCTTTCATACCTTTCATTATGTATTAGTACTACAGTTTGCATGTATACCTGCTTCTTCATACTCAAGAGTCACTGTCTGAGTCACTGTCACAACTTCTGTTTGATGTGAAGTAGTCGCCCAGGAGAGACTGCTGATCTCTGGGAGAGAATTGCTTTTGCAGCTTCCTGTGGAGATGCCAATTATTCACACAGTTCTTTCTGTGTGACAATAGATTTATTTTTTATTTATTTTTAACCGCGCATTAACGAGGGACTTTCCCCGTTCTAACGGGGGTTTCCCATTATTCCGTATACGCACAGTATTCTCTCAATTGCCCTCGCGTTACAAACAAATGTAAGTCCGTCTCACGTAGCTACTAGCCATCTTCTAACTCCACGCTTGCATATAAGGAAGCAAGCAGAAGGCTCAAAACTTCACACAGAGGTAGAGGAAGGATAGTAGATAACTGTAATACAATTTTTAAAAATTGTCGAAGTATTGACTGTTAGACTATTTTCGGTTATATCTCAAAACTGTTTTTTCTACAAAGGTCCCTTTTCTATCACATATATGTGTGTGGATGTTATAATCACCTTCTCAATGATCAACTTCAAATTATATTCACACGATGTTTCGACTAGATGCTCGATGCTCCAACCTTCATCAGGAATAATGAGACGCTAAGGCACGGTGAGCCTGCTATATACTGGTAGCTATAGCATGTACACTGGATGTAAATAAAAAATTAATTATTACTATTAATAAAGTAATAATTAATAATAATAATAATAATAATAATAATAATAGTAGTAGTAGTAGTAGTAGTAACAACAACAACAATAATAATAATAACAAATAATTAAATAGATAAATAAAATAAGAGTAATTATGGTGGTCGTGGCTTCAAGTTCAGGCTCTTGAGAGTAGCTCCCCAGCAGCTAGGCAAGTCCATTCCACAGTCTCAATTGAACCGCTCACACTTTGGTGGTGCTAGGCTGATGTGCAATGCCTCCTTCACTAGCATCCTTCTGTCTTCTGGCCTGGTCCAAGATGGTGGCTTCCTCCCACAAAATAGGATGTCCATTATCCCATGCATGCTCAGCAATTGCAGACTTCCGTTTAGTACACTTTCTACAGGCATCTTGATGTTCTTTCACTCTGATCTCCAGTTTTCTGATGGTCTCCCCTATGTAGTATTTCTCACAGCTACAAGGGATGCAGTACACAACACATGAGTGCATATTAGCTGATAAAACATCCTTCACTCTGCTCAGTTGTGTCCTCAGAGTTCTTCCCGATCTGAAGACGACTTTAATATTGAACTTCCTTCAGACCCTCCTGATGTCTTCACTCATCCCTGCTGCATAAGGAATCACTATCATAGGATCCTTCTTTTTAGACCTCTCATTGCCTGTACTGGTGTACTCATCTTCCTTTCTGCATTTAGATGTATCTGCAGGCGTATGTACTGGCACATGGTGGATAGCTAGCTACCAGTATATAGCAGGCTCACCGTGCCTTAGCGTCTCATTATTCCTGATGAAGGCTAGAGCATCTAGTTGAAACGTCAAGTGAATACAATTTGAAGTTGATTATTGAGAAGGTGATTGTAATGTTATTATGGCAACTGAGAGTTAGTTTATTTAAGGGAAACCTATGGTAGCAATACCCAGAAATTAGTGAGATGCTATGAGAAGATTTTACACCAGAGGGCTGGTGGAAGAATCACCACGTGTTCAGCACGAGATGCCTTGATGAGGAAATCCTACCAGCAAGTTTAAGGATGAAGCCTCCCATTAAGAGTAGGGAAGGGTACAGAATAGCGGAGAGAGCCAGCAAAGTGTTCCTATCAGAGAGAATTCACCAGTCCTACAGAAGAAGGAGTGGCTTAACTGCTGAATGTGAAGATCTGGAAGCCAAACTGGAATCAACTCTGGGAAGTGACTATCAGAAGATTCAAACCCTTTGTAGGGGAGCAGCAGAGAAGACCCACAGCAAATCCAAGCAGAAACATCAAAAGAAGCTGGAGACATTTTTGGAGAGAAGGAGATCGAGAGAAGTGAAGTTTCAACCCCAAGACTTGAACAGATGGGTGATAAATCCGACAGAAAAGAACCTTTCTCCAGCTCAGGAAGAAGTGCTTGCTTTGGGTCTTAACTTTGTCCTTGCTCCAAAGAGTCTACCTTTGATGGATACCATAGCTGCAGTGGAAGAGATAGCCAGTAAGCTGGAGGATTACAAGGCTCATGAGCTTCGAGGAAGAATTTGTGGAATTTTGAGAAGAGAAAGAAAACCGAAGGACAACCTGACGAAGGAACAGAGAAAGGCCTTTGGAGAACTGAGGAAGATGGAAGAGCTTGTAATCTTACCACCAGACAAAGGGAAAACAACAGTTCTGATGACAAAGGAAGGGTACATTTCAAAGCTGACGGGAATGCTGGAAACCAAATCATATGGAATACTGAAGAAGGATCCTACCAAGGCACAGGAAAGCAAGGTGAATCGTGTGTTAAAGAATATGGAGAAGACGGGAGAAATAACAACTGCATTATACAATAGAATTAGGCCCACTGGAAGTAGACCACCACTGATTTATGGGCTCCCTAAGATAGATAAACCTGAGGTTCCCCTTAGGCCTATTGTGTCTTGTGTATGTGCACGTCGTATAATCTTTCCAAGTTCATAGCATATTTGATATCGCCTCTAGCTGCAAATATGAGTACATATGTCAAGGATTCTGGGCAATTTATCAAGCATATTCAAGGTGAATGTTTGGCACAGTAGGACTGTCTTGTCAGTTTTAATGTTTCCTCTCTTTTTACCAATGTTCCCATTGATGAGGCTGTGGAAGTAATTTTTTAAATGTTGACAAAAAATAAGAGCTTGAGTGAGAGGACTACACTACTGTCTTCTGAACTGTTGGAGTTGTGCCTGAAATCCACCTACTTCAGGTATCAAGGAAAAATACTACGAGCAGAAAGAGCAATGGTCTCTCCAGTATCTGCAGTGGTAGCCAACCTTTATATGGAATTCTTTGAGAAATTGGCACTCACAACTGCCACACCGAAGCCATGGTTTTGGATGAGATATGATAGATGATACATTCTGCATTGTGAAGAAGGGAAGTGAGCAGGAGTTATTGGACCATCTGAACAACATCAGACCATTCATAGAGTTTACGTTGATGGATCGTTGCTCTTTCTGGACTGCCACCTACACAGGAAGGAAGATGGAAGGCTAACTGCAACCGTTTACAGAAAACCCATGCATACCAATCGTTATCTTGATTATAGATCACATCATCCTACCCATGTCAGAAGAGGAGTGGTGAAGAGCTTGTATTAATAGAGCCAGAATTAATAGAGCCAGAAGAGTAGTGACTGAGAAGGAGGACCTTTGGAAGGAAGAACATCATTTGAATATGGTCTTTATGGAGAACGGTTATCCGCAAGCCTTCATCAACCTTTCATCTGCAGATACATCTAAACGCAGAAAGGAAGATGAGTACACCAGTACAGGCATTGAGGGGTCTAAAAAGAAGGATCCTATAGTAGTGATTCCTTGTAGCTGGGATGAGTGCAGACATCAGGAGGGTCTGAAGGAAGTTCAACATCAAAGTTGTCTTCAGATCGGGAAGAACTCTGAGGACACAACTGAGCAGAGTGAAGGATGTTTTATCAGCTAATATGCACTCATGTGCTGTGTACTGCATCCCTTATAGCTGTGGGAAATACTACATAGGGGAGACCATCAGAAGACTGGAGACCAGAGTGAAAGAACATCAAGATGCCTGTAGAATGTGTACCAAAGAGAAGTCTGCAATTGCTGAACATGCATGGGATAATGGACATTTTGTGTGGGAAGAAGCCACCATCTTAGACCAGGCCAGAAGACAGAAGGAACTGCTAGTGAAGGAGGCATTGCACATCAGCCTAGCACAAAGTGGGAGCAGTTCAATCGAGACTGTGGATTTCCTGGCTGCTGGGAAGTTACTGTGAAGAGTCTGAACTTGAAGCCACGACCACCATAATTACTCTTATTTTATTTATCTATTTAATTATTTGTTGTTGTTATTGTTATTATTATTATTATTATTTTACATCCGGTGCATGTTCTAGGCACGTGTACTGGGCCTACTGGCACATGATGGATAGCTAGCTACTGGTATATAGCAGGCTCATGTATGAACCATAGCGTCTCATTATACCTGATGAAGTCTAGAGCATCTAGTTGAAACGTCGAGAGAATACAATTTGAAGCCGATTATTGAGAAGGTGATTATAATGTTATTATGTCAACTTAGAGTTTATTCAGAGTATATTATATACATAATGAGGGTTCATACAGGATTTATAGTTGGGGGGGGGGGGGGGGGGGGGCACTCTCAAAACCTTTGGGGGTCTGGGGCATGCCCCCCCCCCCCCCCCCCCCCCCCAGATTTTTTTTGCAAAATCGATGCTCTCAGATTGATTCTGAGACATTTTGAGGGTACTTTCCTATAGTTAAAGTACTAGCACATGGACAGAACATTCTAGATTATGACACAGTTGCATCTTGCCACAGAATAGTTTTGTGGCAAGATGCAATTGTGGTCATAATCTAGAATGTTCTGTCCATGTGCTATTATTCTGTGGTTAGCTGTAGTGTATACACTACAATTGGGAAAGCTAACCACAGAATAATAGCACATGGACAGAACATTCTAGATTAACACATGATTGAACTGTGACACAGAATATTCTAGATTTATTCAAAATTTTGTATATAAAGAGCAAATGCTTCAGCTAGTAGCATTCTGCAACTAAATACGACCCAGAGAAATACAAACCTACACAAATGGACCTCAGGAACTTTTTTACCAGAAAGCGAGTGCATGCTGGGTCTAGTAGAGATTCTGAGGATGACGAAGATATAGTCCCAACTACATTGACTAGTGATACCTTGACTTCCACCAATTCCGAAGCATCAGTAGGTAGATCAGTGTGTTCCAAAGCGCAGAATAGGAAACTCTACAAAGCCAGGCTCAGCTACAAGAAGGAGTGGGAGCAGAAATATCCTTGGGTGTACTGCGATGATCCTAAGCAGGGCATGTTCTGCAAGCTCTGCCAGAAGCGAAGAAATGCACCTTCTACAGCCAGGGGTGCATGGAGCACTCGGGGAATTCAGGATTGGAATCACGCTACTGAACAACTCATGGAACACAGCCAGTCAAAATGGCACAGAGATGCTGTTATCCATGCTCGAATGGCAGAACAAGGAAAGGATCAGAGTGTCCTACAAGTGCAATGTTCAGCAGCTGCTAAGGAGGCTGAAGAAAGGAGAGCAAAGAACAGAAACATAGTGCTTAAGCTTTTGAGATCGATATATTTTCTTGCCAAAAATTGCCTGCCCCTTACAACCATATTCGATCCCCTGGTCCAGTTGCAAATTGCAAATGGAGATGAACTTCTCCAGCAACATGTCAAAGAGGGGCCACAAAATGCTCAGTACACATCCAAACTTTCTGCAGTGATGCTTTTAGAGGCCATCAATAGCTGGCTAGATAGGAAGCTAATTGATAGCTTAAAATCAAGCCCATACTTCTCTGTGTTAGCTGATGAGTGTGTAGATATTAGTGCTACAGAAGAGCTGTCCATCTGTTGTCGGTGGATTGTAAATGGAAAACCAGAGGAGCACTTCCTTACAGTGCTCCACATATGTGCCCTACCATTTCAGATGCAATCAGCTCCTTCCTTGAGTCGAAGAACCTGGACTATCGTAAACTAATTGGCCAAGGTTATGATGGAGCAGCCACCTTTGCCGGAGAACGCAATGGAGTTCAAAAAAGGATGCGAACTCTAGCTGCACATTCCTTTTACATCCACTGTGCCTGCCACAGGCTTCAACTAGCAAGCATGCAAGCTGCTAACAGTGTTCCAGAGATCAAGAATATGTTTGGAACTATGGGAAATATTTGGAAGCTCTTCTTCTACTCACCCAAGAAAGCAGAATCTCTCAAAGCAGTCCAGTCTGTCCTCAAGCTACCTGAGCTTAAGATTGTGAAGCCTAGTGATACCAGATGGCTCTCACACGAATGCTGTGTACGGGCTATTTACCGAGAGCTTCCTGCCCTTATCGTCACCCTACAACAGCTGTATGAGACATCAGGTGATGCTGAAGCATACGGTATTGGTGCTCTCCTTGCTACTTACACTGGAGTTGCTAGTATCGTGTTCCTGTCAGAAGTTCTGGATATCCTGGCAAAGATGAATGTTTCGCTGCAAAGAAAGCTACTCGATTTGAGCAGGTTACCGGTACTTCTGAAAATCACGACAGACAACTCGAGCATCTAAAGGGCGAAAGAAGTGAGTGGTTGGGTTCAGTCGAGTCTGAAATATCTCTGTTGAGGGAAAAACACGATATAACACATGGATCTGCACGAAGCCGTTGGTCTTCTATCACAACCACAGCTAAGTATAGAACTCTAGCTGCAATTGCATACGTCGATTGCCTTCTTCTAAATATTAAGAGTCGATTTACTGATAAAGCCGTGAGATTGTTACTGCCATGTCCATATTTAGTCCCTCCCTACTACCCGCTGAAGCATCCTTACCATCATACGGCAGCGAGAAAATCAAGATTCTTGCCAAGTTCTAGCAGAGGTTGAGTATGCGGGAACGACCTACACCTCACCTCCATTGCTTGATGGCGATGAGCTTCTTTCAGAGTGGAAGATATTTAGACGGGCTTTGCTAGAGGAGAAAAAGGCAATAATGGAACGTAAAGAAGAGTCGGTATCTCCTAGCATGCAAGAAATCCTGGACGAGATGAACAAGTCACATACGTATGGAGGAATTTTTCCCGAGACCTGGAAGCTATTTAACATTACAATGGTACTTCCTGTTGGCACAGCAACAGTAGAGCGTTCCTTTAGTAAAATGAAGTTGATTAAAACTCGCCTACGCAGTCGTCTATCTGACTCGAACCTAGAACATTTAGTATAGAGGGTCCTCTATTGACCGATGTGGACTTTAATGAATTTCTCGACATTTTTAAACAGAAAAATAGACGCATTTTACTTTAATTTAGTACTACTGAACTCACTGTATTGTAATTTTCACCATACATTATTGTATATCTTCGCTTATATATTAATTTTGTTAATAAATTGTTCATGCATAATTATTATAATTTTATTACTGTTGATCATCTTTGAATTTGCTATTGATTCTACGTTCCCTTCTCTGTACTGCTCTTTTTCCCCCATTACTGTAATGTATTACATAAGAAATTTCATTAATATAAAATTTTATTGTGAAAATTCTTGGGGGGGGAGAAATTGTTTGGGGGGATATCCCAGGGCTCCCCCTCCCCTGTATGAAACCCTGATAGTTATATATGGGTACCAGATGCCTTTATGAACCTAGCATATATGTATATATATAAATATATATATATATTGGTTCCATCTGCATTATCAATCTAGTGTATATATATATATATATATATAATATATTGGTTAGATGCCTATCAACCTAGTATGTATATAATCTATTGGTTCCAGATGCCTTATCAACCTAGTATATATATATATATAATATTGGTTCCATCTGCATTATCAACCTAGTATATATATATATATATATATAATATATTGGTTCCAGATGCCTTATCAACCTTATATATATATATATATATATATATATATATTATATATATCAGTTCCAGATGCCTTATCAACCTAGTATATATATATATATATATATATCAGTTCCAGATGCCTTATCAACCTAGTATATATATAATATATTGGTTCCAGCTGCCTTATCAACCTAGTATATATATATATATACATGTATATGGATACCAGCTGCCTTAAATTTTTTTAATAAGTCTGCGTGTTCATCATTTAAATAGGTCAAGGGTGCAACCAATGTTTAGGGTCAGCATGGGTAACCTGGTTTCATTTCTTCCTTGACTGATCTATTTTGAGATTGAGGCTGAGCAGAAGCACACCAGAATGGGCTAGATGCAGCCATATTAAATAGTTGTATGTACGTCTCACACACATGCACATACTACCTAACTGGTCCCTGTCATGGAGAGGGACCAGGTGCTTGTTGTAACAGAGCCAATGTCAGGTGCTGCACACCATGTCAGCAAAATCTAGGAGCATGTTCCCAGCTTGCTCTTATGTGGCAGAGCCAATGTCAGTGCTGCACACCAAGTCAGCAAAATCTAGGAGCGTGTTCCTAGCTTGCTCTTATGTGGCAGAGCCAATGTCAGGTGCTGCACACCAAGTCAGCAAAATCTAGGAGCGTGTTCCTAGCTTGCTCTTATGTGGCAGAGCCAATGTCAGGTGCTGCACACCAAGTCAGCAAAATCTAGGAGTGTGTTTCTTATGTGACAGAGCCAATGTCAGGTGCTGCACACCATGTCAGCAAAATCTAGGAGCGTGTTCCTAGCTTGCTCTTATGTGGCAGAGCCAATGTCAGTGCTGCACACCATGTCAGCAAAATCTAGGAGTGTGTTCCCTGTAGCTCGCTCTTAGTGTATTATAAGCAACAAGAAGGAAAGAGCTGACAGCTTGGTGGCATCGCGACTTCGATGATAGTATCACAAAGCTGGTTTAGCACTTTTTAAAGCAAGCAGCCATTAATAATGATTTACCGGTGTGCTGAATAATTATTAGCATAGTGATTTTCAAAATATGAAACATTGGTACATGTAGGTGTATAAGTACACCTGTGGTGACATTAGGTATAGATAGACACCCGTGGTAACATTCCTAGGTTGATAAGTACACCTATGGCTACATACCTAGGTGTAGACACCTGTGTTAGCATACCTAGGTGTATAAATACACTTGTGGCAATGTATGAAGGTGTATTTAGACACTTGTGGTAACATACCAGGGTGTATATACCTAAATATGTTGACACAGGTACACATACACCTATATATGCAACATACTGGGGTTAGATGACACCTGTGGTAACAACCCCGGTGTACAGGTACACCTATTGTAACAAACTCATGTGTACAAAGACACCTGTGGTAACATTCCCAGATATAAGTACACCAGTGGCAACATACTTAGGTGTAGACACCTATGGTAACATACGTAGGTGTATAACGACACCTGTGGAGTACATACAGTATACACCTGTGGCAATACACATGTACTCACATAGAATAGTTACACACCTGCGGTATACAGTATACACCACCTAGGTGTAAATGGACACGTCTGGTAACATACACACATACAGGTGCGTAATGACACTCCAGTCAGCAGGGAGAAATATAGAATTGAAAAGTGAAGCACACACCAACCATCACACCACCACGCACACCTATACAGCACACATCACACCACCACGCACACCTGCACAGCACACACCAACCATCACGCACACCTACACAGCACACACCAACCATCACACCACCAGTGTTGGATTTTATCCAAACTGTTTGGATTTTTGACCCTTAAATTTTCTGTTTGGATTTTATCAATAAATGTTAGGATTTTTCATCATTAGAAAATTGTTTGACATTTCATGCATATCAGACCATGTGCAGCCTATTTCCAAAACCACTATCTGTGGTATTAGCCATTTTGTGGTCACTTGGTCTGTGCAGGAGTATTCATATGGTCACTTGGTCTGTGCATGCACAGTCCTGTGCTATTGATTATGTGGTCACCTGGTCTGTGCAGAAATATGCCAGAACCCTTTGATCTACATGTATGTGCATGCTCATGCATGAGCTATCTGGTTGGGTATTTAAAGCCTGATTTGTGCAAGAGTTAGAATCTTTCACAGAGAGAGTTAGCTATGGCATCTTCAGAACTCAGTATTTCAAGGCTACCAGAAGAAGATTCTTCAGATACGGATTCTGACTGATGATGAGGTTTTGACAGTCAAATCTCTACATCTATCAGGTCTTCTAAGTCTGCAAAAAAGCGATTGTGTGTCTATCGTAGACAGTATGCAAAGACTTTCCCATGGGCCACAACTTCGAGAAAGGGATCTTCTTTTGCCTTCTGTATGAAGTGCTCTCGTGATATAAACCTTGGAAGAGGTGGTACTAGAGATCTCAGGAGACATCAGGAAACGAAATTACACAAACACTCAGAAAAAGATGGTGTGGGTGTACTGCCTCTACAGTCCTACTTTGGGCCAATAAGAGAGGAGTCTGTAATCCGTGCAGAGGTACTCTTCGCATATTTCCTTGGAGAGCACCATCTTGCCTTTCAATTGGGAGACCAAACTATTCAAGTTGATGTTTCCTGATTCTTCTATTGCTAAAGACTTTAAGTGCAGTCGTACTAAAGCAACAGCTGTGTTGAAAGTTATTGCCCAGGATTGTTGGAAAACCATTTCCGTAGCAGTTAGAGAGACTAAATACTTCAGCCTCCAAACTGATGAGACAACTGATATTACCGTTATACAACAAGCTGCTATTATGCTTCGATTCTTCGATAACACCCCAGGACAGGTGATCTGTGTCTTCTTTTCCATAGAGAGTGTAGAGAGGGCAACTGCAGAGCTGCTATTTAACGCAATCGATAAGCATTTTCAAGAATCACTACCCTCCTTTGTGATAATCTTGTCGGATTAGGTACAGATGGGGCCAATGTAATGTTGGGAGCACGAAATTAAGTGATGTCACAGTTATGATGTAAGCAGCCAGCTTTAGTTGCTCTTCATTGTCATTGTCACAAAACAGCACTAATCACAAAGCAGCACTAATAAATGAGGCCTGCAAAGTCTTGCCTGATGAATTGGAAGATCTGACAACTGATGTATGGTATTATTTCCAGAAGAGCCCAAGGAGGCTGCGACAGTTTGAAGAATTTCAGAGTTTTGTGGAATGCAAGCCACACAAGTTGTTAAAAGCATGCCAAACACGATGGCTCAACCTTGAAGCTTGTGTAAATCATCTTATCGAGCAATATGAAGCCTTACTCTCATACTTTCTAAGTACTGAGGATAAGCAGGCAGTAGTGAGAAGAGTAAAAATTGTACTTGAAAAGCCTCTGACCAAAGCTTACTTGCTCTTTCTATGTTCTGCATTACCAATTGTTAATGATTTCAACAGGTACATGCAGCAGCAATCTCCAATTCTTCATGTTCTCTACCAAGAGCTCGATGGCTTAATACGAAAATTTCTGTTGCGGTTCATGAATTCTGAGTACGTGTGTGTTGCTGAACATGTTTCACAAGTGTGTATTGATAACTCAGAAGAGTATCTCCCTTTACACGAAGTTTTCGTAGGTTATCATGCTTTGAAGAAGAGGATGGATTATCATTTGAAGATGTGAGAAAATTTAGGGAGACTATCCAAGCTTGGTGGATTGCTGCAGCCAAGGGAGCTGTCAAACGATTACCTATGAGTCACAAGTTACTCTCTAATCTCAAATGGCTTCAACCAGGCTTACAACAATACAGTATAGCTGGTCAGGTGCTTGCTGCAGCAGAGTGTGTTCCTCAGGTAGTTCAAGTTGGTGACAAACCCAGCCTTCAAGAGGAATTTATGGATTTCTGCACGTCGCCATTACCTCCTAAAGTCACGACCATCACAGAGGTGGATAAGTATTGGCATGCAATCAGCCAAACCAGAGACTGCTTGGAAACTGAGTATCACTACTCCACATTGGCAAAATTCGCAAAAGCCATTCTAGTTATACCCCATGACAATGCTGATACCGAACGTTTATTCAGCCACATTGGTCTCAACAAAACGAAGCACAGAAACAGACTAGGAATTTCTACATTAAATTCACTTTTAACAGTGCAATTCAATGTTCCTCAAAAATGCTATGAATTTAAACCGATCACTGAACTATTAAAGACATGTGTAAATGCTATGAACACACTTTAGGATGTTATTTCTCATGAAATTGTTGTTTGGATTTTGTTTGGATTTTTTGGTTGCCAATTTTTTTTTGATAACACAGGCGAGTAATTTGGAAACGACCAAAAAAAATTATGGCCACACTGCACCACCATGCACAGCACACACCAACCATCACACCACCACCCACACCTGCACAGCACACATCAACCATCACGCACACCTGCACAGCACACACCAACAATCACACCACCACTCACAACTGCACAGCACACACCAACAATCACACCACTACTCACACCTGCACAGCACACACCAACCATCACACCACCACTCACACCTGCACAGCACACACCTGGGCTGGATCAGGTATTTCTGCAAGCTGGACTTGTCTGGAATCCACAAGTCTCCGGGCACTGGCTTTGGTGGGAGGGGAGGGAGCGGTGGAGGGAATAAAGTCTCCCTCAATGAGAGGGAGTCCATCGGAGGAGGAGAGGAGCTGGGAGAGGAGACTGATGGTGGTGGAATTGCTGGAAGCTTCTTGTAAGAAACTTGATGGACCTGCAAGTGTAAAGCACTCTAGTTAAGCTGGCTCACCATACAATGCTCGTCAAACGTCTGGGATCGTGATGTCATCTAGTATAGTAGTCATTTAGTATAGTCATGTCATCTAGTAGAGTAATGTCATCTAGTATAGTAATGTCATCTAGTAGAGTAATGTCATCTAGTACAGTCATGTCATCTAGTAGAGTAATGTCATCTAGTACAGTCATGTCATCTAGTAGAGTAATGTCATCTAGTATAGTCATGTCATCTAGTAGAGCAATGTCATCTAGTATAGTAATGTCATCTAGTAGAGCAATGTCATCTAGTAGAGTGATGTCATCTAGTAGAGTAATGTCATCTAGTAGAGTGATGTCATCTAGTATAGTCATGTCTTCTAGTATAGTGATGTCATCTAGTAGAGCAATGTCATCTAGTAGAGTGATGTCATCTAGTATAGTATAGTGATGTCATCTAGTAGAGTGATGTCATCTAGTATAGTAATGGCATATTTTGAACCAGCAACGATAGAAAACAATACGACACAATGGAATAGAATCTGTTTCTATTCCAGCATCAAGCGCCAAGGGTCTGACCAATCAAATGCTAGAATTTAGCACGTGATGTACTGCATTGTCAGCTGTTCAGCTTTAAGTAAACATGATTTGTGGATGAGAACAAGCTCACTGAAGCCCTGGAGACCTCCTCCTCCTTGTGGCAGGTATCCGAGGGCGAAGGCCAATGCTTGGAAACTGGTGGTAAGTCAGTATTACATACACATCAGTGGCTGGTAGTTTTCTAGATGCTATAGCCAGCTAGTGGCTTTGCTACTAGATCAGACTACAGCACTTTTAGTTTGTGTGTTGTAGTGCCAACTTGTAGTGTTGTAGCTAGCTACCTAACTAGCTGGTGTGTCGCAAATTAGTAAGCAGCAATGTCACATACAGTAGCCAGCAGAACAAGTTCTCATCCCCAACCACCATGACGTGCAGATCAAGATTCCTTCCATGGCATCACAACCTTTTCCAAGCCATGCACAATGAGACGATGCGATAGGTTCCGCTCAGAGAGCAATGCATTGCGAACCAGCCTCTACCCCAAGCATAATCATCCACAATACCTGTTCATACAATGGATATTGCATGACCACACTGTGATGAAGGGACATGTATGTGGCCAGTGAAGCACACATACATACATAAACACTCTACTACAGCATGTGTAGGGTTACACACAGAACTATTTTATAGAGGGGGGGGGGGAAGCTTCAAATCCACTGAACAAGGTCAAATCACCATGTACAACACATCATGCTATATTTCCTTAATTATAAACACACTCTATCACTTTCGTGCTTAGTTGGTGGCATTCTCTAATCAAGGGTGCACTCTTTCATGCTTAGTTGTGGCATTCTCTAATCAAGGGTGAACACTTTCATGCTTAGTTGTGGCATTCTCTAATCAAGGGTGCACACTTTCATGCTTAGTTGGTGGCATTCACTAATCAAGGGCTGTCACTTTCATGCTTAGTTGGTGGCATTCTCTAATCAAGAGCTGTCACTTTCATGCTTAGTTTCATGCTTAGTTGGTGGCATTCTCTAATCAAGGGCTGTCACTTTCATGCTTAGTTGGTGGCATTCTCTAATCAAGGACTGTCACTTTCATGCTTAGTTGGTGGCATTCTCTAATCAAGGGCTGTCACTTTCATGCTTAGTTGGTGGCATTCTCTAATCAAGGGCTATCACTTTCATGCTTAGTTGGTGGCATTCTCTAATCAAGGGCTATCACTTTCATGCTTAGTTGGTGGCATTCTCTAATCAAGGGCTGTCACTTTCATGCTTAGTTGGTGGCATTCTCTAATCAAGGGCTGTCACTTTCATGCTTAGTTGGTGGCATTCTCTAATCAAGGGCTGTCACTTTCATGCTTAGTTGGTGGCATTCTCTAATCAAGGGCTGTCACTTTCATGCTTAGTTGGTGGCATTCTCTAATCAAGGGCTGTCACTTTCATGCTTAGTTGGTGGCATTCTCTAATCAAGGACTGTCACTTTCATGCTTAGTTGGTGGCATTCTCTAATCAAGGACTGTCACTTTCATGCTTAGTTGGTGGCATTCTCTAATCAAGGACTGTCACTTTCATGCTTAGTTGGTGGCATTCTCTAATCAAGGGCTGTCACTTTCATGCTTAGTTGGTGGCATTCTCTAATCAAGGACTGTCACTTTCATGCTTAGTTGGTGGCATTCTCTAATCAAGGGCTGTCACTTTCATGCTTAGTTGTGGCATTCTCTAATCAAGGACTGTCACTTTCATGCTTAGTTGGTGGCATTCTCTAATCAAGGGCTGTCACTTTCATGCTTTGTTGGTGGCATTCTCTAATCAAGGGCTGTCACTTTCATGCTTAGTTGGTGGCATTCTCTAATCAAGGGCTGTCACTTTCATGCTTAGTTGGTGGCATTCTCTAATCAAGGGTGCACTCTGCAGTTCTGGCATGATGTACACTAGATCCAGCAGTTCTCGACCAATTCCTTCCGGGTCGGTCGCCTCTGTTTGATGCGAAGGCAGTCACTCAGTGTCTTTGTGCAGTTTGGCTATCTCACCAGTGATACAGGTGCTGCACTGGCTGCTGCCAGCCAAGACTTGCAGTGGTGATAGCAGGTGCTGCACTGGCTGCTTCCAGCCAAGACTTGCAGTGGTGATAGCAGGTGCTGCACTGGCTGCTGACAGCCAAGACTTGCAGTGGTGATAGCAGGCGCTGCACTGGCTGCTGACAGCCAAGACTTGCAGTGGTGATAGCAGGTGCTGCACTGGCTGCTGACAGCCAAGACTTGCAGTGGTGATAGCAGGCGCTGCACTGGCTGCTGACAGCCAACACTACCAGTGAACGCGATGTTCTGAGTGAGCATTCTTCTCACAGCTTCACTCTGTACATTTATGACTGCATGTTTCGTAACCATGCACTCGTGTTCACTAACAAGCAAGCACACTGCAACGCAAATATATATATATATATATATAGAGAGAGAGAGAGAGAGAGAGAGAGAGAGAGGTGGAAGTGCACATTCTAATCATCGATGTGCACATTCATTGGAGATGGATGGTCTAAATGAGGGCACACTCTGTGACATGAGGCAATGTTTCAAGTGTTAATCAAAAATACTAAAATTGCCCACAATCCCAGGGAGGGGGAGGTGCCCACAATCCCAGGGAGGGGGAGGTGCCCACAATCCCAGGGAGGGGGAGGTGCTCACAATCCCTGGGAGGGGGAGGTGCCCACAATCCCAGGGAGGGGGAGGTGCCCACAATCCCAGGGAGGGGGAGGGGATTTTGGCCAAGTCCTCTTGCAGAAATAAACATCTCCATACCTTATTATGCTTCCTATTTAGGGCATGGCTGGTAGATTGCGAGGGCTAGGAATGCAGTCACGCACGCTGTGGATTTCCCTTCCAATTAGTTTTATTGTTTTTCCAATCAAAATACTTGTGTCTTCATCAGTGCATTTGATGAAGTCAGCTGACTGACAAACACCAGTCATGGTTGCAAAGCTTCCTGGCTTGTAGCTGGAGTAGGTTGTCTTGTAGCGAGTGACCACACTACATACTGCCAATGCTCTGATGTCAGGATGCCATGTAGGCAGTGGCAGCTGTGGCCCGAGGTGGTATTCACAAGGTCAGCGCTGAGACTACTGGAAGTATTCAGCACCACGCACAAAGACTGGCATTTCGAGCTGACAAGGAAAATGGTGTTAGTCTTTGAAGCCGCAGAAGCATTCAAAACCACGCACAAAGCATTTTGAAGACGGGTGTTTCAAGCTCAGTGAACTACCAGAAGTTAGGACTTCTTCTCGGGTGTGCAAGTGCCACTGTATCATGACCTGTACGAGGATAGAGTAGGTTTGATGCAGAAACCTTCCTCGGATTCTGGAGATCAATGGAGTGGAAAAATTCATGCTGTACCATCAGAACATCCAAGGTTCGATTCTGTGTCCTCCACACACAATACAGACAACTATTAACCCTTTCACCGTCGGATTTACACTGCATTAAAAATAAAAAAAGACCATGGTATATAAAAACCATGGTTATAAAATAATAAATACCAGGTCAGGGGTTCACTAAAGTCCCTAGCAACCATGGTTGATGGGATAGCATTGGTGTTGATAAACATTGTGGTCGACACTTGGTTGCTAAGCAACCGACCACAGACCATGAATATGATTATCTAATCAATCTCTGTAGGCATGCCAGCTTCTGTCTGAAGGAGAGAGAGCAGCCACTGGTGGAAGCTGTCCAGTATCCATCATGTTGTCTGTATGTACGTACAATAAAAACTTATTGCATGCATGCATGCACAAGCTGCTACCCAATTTAAAAAAATTAAAAAAGCCCCACTTAGCTAAATATTTATCCATAACAAACCTGAGTATCCTTGTTCATCACTTCCTTCTTCATCATCGGAGAGAAAAATATCGTGATCAGCTGTAGCGCTACAATCAGCTGGCCGGCAAGCAGATGCAACCTCAGTAGCAAAGAATTCAACTGCTGCACAGCTAGATTTTCTCTCTCCGAGGTATGCATGGATGCCATTCCCTTCTTCATCGCTGGAAGAATCCTTATAGATGTCAAAATCGTCGTCTTGAACAAGAGCAAGGACCTTTTCAAGACCATTGTGCGATTGAAATAATAAATAATTTTTTACCCCAGTTACCACGTACATACGGTCACGTTATTTGGTGCATAAATAGAGTTTAAATCAGGCTATTTTATGATATAAAAGATACGGTTTGATCTTTTACTAGTACGACGCTAGATCGCTCTGCGCCAAAAGCACTTGTGACGGTTAAAGAGTTAAGGGTTGGATCTCAACCATCATCCATACATGAGCAAGGCAAATACGATACAATGACCCTGGTTCCCAGTGCAGTCCTGCTTCCTCTTTGTGTAGGTAGGCTAGTTCACAAGATGGTGTTGGGGCTGGTCGGGACTAGACACGAGTAGCACATTCCCACCTTGTTCTGGGAAGAAAACTAGAGATACAGTACATTCCCATCCCATTCCCATCCCAAACAGTTAAATGATTTAAACATCTCATTTTATATTGAATTGAGTCTCTTTGCACGAGTAGTCATCTATTACGAGTAGTCATCTATTATATACCTAGATGGAGGAAAAAACCCGGCAGCGAGTGCATCCGAGAAACATGCACCGATGCTCCATCTACCTTGTTTTTTGTTTTTATTACATGTATTATTATTATTTTTATTAATTTATTTATTTTTATTAATTTATTTATCTAGTGGCTCATAACTGCTGCTCAGAGGAGGTGGAGATGAGACACCTAGCATGTTCTCATACAACTTTTTGTCTTCCACCATCACACAAAACTGTGGGGAGGTCATACACATACAAGCAACATCACCAGATATACATGTAGATAATCTATAGTCCTAACTAGAGTGAAAACAAAGCTGCCTTAAAGTGCACTAATATATAACCTCTCCTTTTAGTGTTGGGATGAAGCACAGCATGTGATTTCCCCCTCCCACAGATTTGGTCCCAGCATGCTTCCTATGACACCAGGGTTTCATACAGGATTTTTGGTTGGGGGGGGGGAGAGAAAAGTATCCCGCTTAGATTTTTTTTCAATGCCCACTTTTAGCACACTATACTACTGTAGTATGTAGCTGGAAAGTGTTGCCACTGATTTTATCTGTGGGTATGGCCTACATTTGCCACACTCAGTCACTTGCTAAACGTATTGCCTTATAAAATTCTGTCTTCCAAATGTCTTCCAAATTACTATAATGTTAGCAAAATGTCATTGGAAATTATAATATGACATCATAATTTTTGAAAATCCTGGGGGGGGGGGTGGATCCCAGGTCCCCCCACCCCCTGTATGAAACCCTGGACACTCATATTATGAGTGTAATATTGTGCAGTGTAGAGTGAAGGAGCTTGTATGTATGACGTTCAGTATATAGAGACATGTACAGGAGAGCTAATCACTGACAGGAACCTGATTACATCAAGTCAAAGTAGGAGACAGTGATTGCTTGGCCTAGATCTCTCAGGCTTTTCATATGGTGCTCTCCTCTTCGGTGGCCATCATTTAGCTGCAAAAATCTTCCTTTTCAGAGATACTGGCTTGTGGAACAAACTGGTGTAGCACCGAACTTCAAACAACTTTTATTTTCCCCCCAAGGCCACAGCACCTCCTGCCCCCCCCCACCACCCCACCCACCCCCCCAACCCCCACAAGGCCACAGCTTCTGACTTGTTTACTGTCCAGCTCAAAAGACAGACCTTCAAAATGCTTTTTTGCATGTGGTGCAGATTACTGATTACTTATGTGGCTTCTATTTCCCCTGCCCCTATTCACTTCATCAGCTCCTTCTTCCTGAAAGCAGGAAAGCAAGAATTGTTGGGAAAAGAAAAAACCAACATTAAAACCTTGTGAGTACCAGCTGCCTACAGCCACCCTAACCTCAGAGCAGTAGCTAGTTATGGTCACCTGCTACAGCCAGTTGCTAGGCACTTACATGCCACCCTAACCTCAGACCAGTAGCAGTGAGTAGTATGGTCACCTGCTACAGCCAGTTGCTAGGCACTTAGAGGATTTCCCTTGCACACGGTAGAATCCTCCAGGAAACTGTTCAACTAAGTTTTAAAATGTTAATCTGGTAACGTAGCCACACATTTATAAAACACATCAGCCTGGCTCAACTTGCACTCCTGACTCCCAGACCTGGATCCTTTAAATAGGTTTCAGGTGTGAGTCAGAGTACAACATCCATATATGGCAATATCCCCCCCCCCCCCCCCCCCCCCCCGGCTAGTTATGTTCTTCCACTGGCCAATCAGGGTTGACCAGTGTGGTTTATGACATTCTACCTATTAATACATTACCAGCCTCACCAATTATTCTACGTGTAATTAATGGTTGAGTTGGATGTCAAGGTTCTCAACTGTTGGGGAGATCCTCGACATTTGTCTGGTTGCCTTGCTCCAGCGAGGCATCCATGACACTCCCCCCACCTCCCCCACACACACCCTCCTCCCCACTGCCTCCGCCAGTGATGAAGTCGGGGTCTCGTGTCCCACGCCTGTCGTGAGGGCTGTCAGCATTCCCATTGGCAATCCCTGGGTGGTGCTTGATTACGAAGTCAAAAGGTAAAAACAGAGCGACCATCGTGTCAGTCGAATGCCAACATCCTTCATCTTGTCTAAGTACCTTAGACAGCTGTGCTCAGTGACAATGGTAAATGGCACTCCCATCAGGTAGATTGCAAAGTGTTTGACGCCGTCCACAATTGCCAGACACTCATTTTCCACTGCTGCAAGGTTCATTTCCCTCGAGCACAGCATCCTCGAGTAATAGGCTACTGGACGATCTCCATTCTCGTCCATGGCTTGGCTGAGGACGGCTCCCGTCCATACATCAGATGCATCTGTCTGCAGTACAAAGTCAAGGGCGTAGTCTGGGCCCTGCAGAATTGGGTTGGAGGAGAGAGCTGTCTTCGATGCTTCAAATGCTTGCTGATGTGGAGCCAGACCAGTTTGTCTGGCAGGTCCTTTCTCGTCAGATCCATTAGCGGAGTGGCGAGATTTCTGCTTAACTGGGGATGAAATGCCGGTAATAGCCGGTGAGGTCCAGGAATGCCCTAATGTCCTTTACCTTCTTGGGGGTCAGAAACTTCACTACTGCATCAATTTTGGCCTCATCTGGCTCCAATTGGCCTCGCCCCACCACATGTCCTACAGTAGGTACAAACACTCTTTCATCGCAAACTGGCACTTTGCGAGCTTGATCGTCAGCCCTACAGTTGTCAGTCGTCTCAGTGTCTCGGCCAGTTGGGTGAGGTGTTGCTCCAAGTCATGACTGAAAATGACTAAATCATCCATCTATGCTGAGACATAGTCCGGGACATCTCTGGAGATGTGTGTTCATCATCCTTTGGAAAGTTGCAGGCACCCCGACCAGGCCGAAGAGATGCTCTAGCCTTCATCAGGAATAATGACTAGATGCTCTAGCCTTCATCAGGAATAATGACTAGATGCTCTAGCCTTAATCAGTAATAATGACTAGATGCTCTAGCCTTCATTAGAAATAATAACTAGTTGCTCTAGTTGCTCTAGACTTCATCATGAATAATGACTAGATGGTCTCGAAGGGCATCACGGAGAAGTGGTACTTTCAAAATGGGGTCGTAAATGCCGTCTTCTCCTGTGACCCCTCAGCCACTGGCACCTGTCAGTATCCCTTCGTCAGGTCCAGGGTTGTGATATAATGAGCTCCTGCTAGTCCATCAATGAGGTCCTCCATGCATGGTATCGGGAAGGGATCAAGGCGGGTCACTGCGTTCAGTTTCCTATAATCAAGGCAGGGACACAATAACTCATCTGCCCACAAGCTCTTGTTGACCTGAATCAGCCATGCTTGTAGCATTGGCTTCCTCTTCCTTCACTGGTGCGAGCCTGGCATGTGGTATGTGGTAGGATGGTGAGCTGATGGGTTTTGCTTCTCGTGTGTCTATCTCGATAGTTGCTGTCGTTGTCAGGCCAGGTTGGTCAACAAAGATGCATCAGTGCTCATGCAGCAGCTGCAACAGTTGGTCATGTTGGGCAGGTTGCAGGTTCAGGTTGATCTGGGGTGGTGCTGATGATGTCTCAGTACTCCAGGTTGGGATGGCGGCCTCGGCTCCGTCCGGTTGTTCTCTGGTTGAGCTGAAGAGGCACACTGCTGATGGCAACTCCCATCATGCGAGCATGTTACATGGAATGTCTTGTTAGATTTCCCTCCCTGGCCGGTCTTAACCTTGTAGGTCATCTCAGAGAGCTTCTCCCTTATGGGGAAAGGTCCCTGCCATGTTGCTCTCAGCTTATTGGAGACAGATGGTAGGAGTACCAACACCAGGTCATCTAATTGGAAGGTTCTCTCTCTTGCGTGGTGGCCATACCAGACCTTCATCTGGGTTTTGGCTGCTGTCTCTGCCTTTCCTGCCAGATCTCGGGCTGTCTCCAGCTTCTCATACATGTATGTGTCTTTCAAGTATGACACGACGCTGTCTTGACTCTCTGTGGGTTGTTGCCAGTGCTCTCGGAGGACGTCCATCGGGCTGGAATGGCGTGAAGCCTGTTGTCTCGTGCGGTGGCTCCCTGAAGGCGAACAACAAGTATGGGATTGGCTTGTGCCACTGCCCTCCGAAACGGTCGATGTTTGCGCAGCCCACTCTTCAGTGTTGTGTTGTACATTTCCACCATTCCATCTGTCTCAGGGTGGTATGCAGAAGTTCGGATTGACTTGATGCCAAAGAGTCTGAGGAACTCCTACATCAATTCACTGCAAAAATTTAATCCTCTGTCGGTGAGAATTTTGTCTGGTAGTCCTACCCGTGAGAAGAGTTCCACCAGCGCCTCCGCTATGTCCTTGCTGGTCGTGGTTCTGAGGGGGAATGCTTCTGGGTATCTCGTCCCATAATCACATATGGTCAGTATGAAGCGATGTCCTTCCTCGGTGAGTGATAGTGGTCCAACTACGTACATCCATGGCGAGGCGTCAGAAAGGTCGAGTGACAACTGGTAATGGTACCAGTGGAGCCTTGCGAGGTCTGCGACGGGTTGTCTTCTGGGCAGACCTGACAGCGTCAGCAGAGGTCAGAGATGTCACTTCTGATAGCTGGCCAGAAGAACTGGTGCAGTACACGGTGGGTCATGCGTTTCCCACCAAAGTGGCCCACTCATGGCGCTAGATGAGCCATCCTTAGAGTGGTCTCTCTATAGATTCGGGGTACAACGAACTGCTACAGTCTTAACCTGTTTGGGAGGAGTCCATTGATGGTCAAGTAGGCCATCTCGTCGGAAAAAGTGGGAGCAAGGTACATGTAGGTCACATTGTTTTTCTGGTATGTGGGGTCACTCTCCTGAGCTTCCTGCAGTTGTCTCCGGCCTCCTTCCAGCGGCACTGGCTGGCCCCATCAGGTTGCATACCTCTGCCGGTCTCATCTCTTTTGGCTCTTTCCCACACTGTGTCTTGTTGGAGTAATCTGAAACAGATCGTCGCAGAGATCTGGTAGGTCCTCCATGCTCCAGAGTGTGTCTCCCTCCCTATTGGTTGGGGCAGGCTCGTCTGGTTCGTCAGAACTGGTGTCATCTTTGTTGATGTCTCTCTCTTCGGATGTGTCTCGATCCTTGTCCATTGGCTCGGTCTCCTGGCTTTCGTCTGTGCTGCCGTCCTCTTCTGATAGGTCTGAAGTCTCTGCGTACATCTTAGGTCATCGGCATCTGTGTCTCAGTCTGACGTCAGTGGTTGTCTTCTTGGCTGGCTGCACTAGCAGCTGGTCAGATCTGGTATGTCGGTGCCTAGCAGGGCATCTGAGGTGAGGTGGTCGTTTACTGCTACTGTTATCTTCAGTCAGAGATCATGTGTGGTGAGGGTGACCTTGGCTAGGAGCTCATGTGTGGTGAGGGTGATCTTGGCTAGGAGCTCATGTGTGGTGAGGGTGATCTTGGCTAGGAGCTCATGTGTGGTGAGGGTGACCTTGGCTAGGAGCTCATGTGTGGTGAGGGTGACCTTGGCTAGGAGCTCATGTGTGGTGAGGGTGACCTTGGCTAGGATCTCATGTGTGGTGAGGGTGACCTTGGCTAGGAGCTCATGTGTGGTGAGGGTGACCTTGGCTAGGAGCTCATGTGTGGTGAGGGTGATCTTGGCTAGGAGCTCATGTGTGGTGAGGGTGATCTTGGCTAGGAGCTCATGTGTGGTGAGGGTGATCTTGGCTAGGAGCTCATGTGTGGTGAGGGTGACCTTGGCTAGGAGCTCATGTGTGGTGAGGGTGACCTTGGCTAGGATCTCATGTGTGGTGAGGGTGACTTTGGCTAGGAGCTCATGTGTGGTGAGGGTGACCTTGGCTAGGAGCTCATGTGTGGTGAGGGTGATCTTGGCTAGGAGCTCATGTGTGGTGAGGGTGACCTTGGCTAGGAGCTCATGTGTGGTGAGGGTGACCTTGGCTAGGAGCTCATGTGTGGTGAGGGTGACCTTGGCTAGGAGATCATGTGTGGTGAGGGTGACCTTGGCTAGAGGTAGGGCTTGTGTATGGCCATGTATACCGGTCACCTTCAACTGCTTGCCCGTGAGGTCCTTCTGGCTAACCCATCGACCGTGGACCTGTGTTTGCATACACCCTGAATCAATTGTCATGGTCCGGACGGGTCTTCCATTTATCGTACCTGGGAGCGGAAAAAGAGTGAGCAAGTTAGTAGTCACACCCACCATTGTGACGACTTCCTTTGGACATTTCACTGCGATGTGGCCGTACACTGGGTCAAATACTGGTGGTCTGGGGGCTGCAAGACCGGTGTCCAGTGACCATCGTCTGTTCCAGTCCGTTCCAGCTCACTAGCTGGTCGAGATCGATAGTGCTCGCCTCTGTTCAATGGTCTGCTCATTCCTGAGGGTCATGTCCATTGTTTCCGGGTGTCCTCCATCTTGGGGTGGTAGAGGGGGTACTCGTCCACCAACCTGCCTGCCTGTGACAGTGTCACCGGCTTCCTCTCCCTTATCCAGGCCCTTAGTTGGAGGTGCGGCAGTGCTTGGATAACCTGGTCAATGACTAGCATTTCGTGTAACCCTTCTCTGGTGTTGGCCATCTTTGTCCATCTAGTCAGGTTGAGTTCTGCTCTCTTAACCAGTTCTTGCCTGCCACCAGCCACCAGTGCTAGCTCTCTCCATCTTACTCTGTCTGTGTCCGGCGTGGTGCCATGATACTCGATTAGTGTCTGCTTGACCGTTGCAAAGTCCCTCTTCCTGTCTTCTGGGATGTCCCCCAGGTACGCCAGGGATCGATCGTCTAATACTGTGAGTAGGTTAGCAACCCGCTAGCTCTCGTGGATCTCAGATGTGGTCATGTGCGAGTGGAACTGGTCCAGAAAGGACTCTACCTCGGCTCTGTCTCTCAATGTTGGTACAGCTTGGGCACATCTCTGCCCGTGTTCTTTTTACTCTCCATCCTTCTAAGCTCCATGTCGGCTCTCTCCAGCCGTCGACTCTCTCTCTTCGCGTTGTCGATCTTCGTTGTTCTGCTGGGTACGTTGTAACAGCTCCATCCAACGTTCTTGGTCTTTCTGTCGTTTTTCTTCTTCTCTGATTCGTTTCTCCTCTTCCACTTTCTCTCTGCGCTGATGGTCCTCTCGTTCCTGTTGATACCTCTGTTTCTCCTTGAGTTCTGCCTTCTCTTCTTGTCTTTGGAACTCCTCGAGTAGTTTTCTCGTTTCCCGTCTATGTTCGCTCTCTAGCTGTTCCATCTTTGTAGTGAGCATCTCGACTTTGGAGGGCTCTATCTCTGTGCTGTCGGAGAAGGAACCTCCGAGCTCAAGTGACTCTTTGTTGTCGGAGTCCTCAAGTGTAGGAAAGGGTGATTTGTCTACTGGTAGGTGTCTCTTTGGTCTTATTGACATGGTTCTTGACTTTCAGCTGTAGGTTTGATCGGAAACTGCCACCAATGCAAAGGATTTCCTTTGCAATATGTTGCTACACGGTAGAATCCTCCAGGAAACTGTTCAACTAAGTTTTAAAATGTTAATCTGGTAACGTAGCCACACATTTATAAAACACATCTGCCTGGCTCAACTTGCACTCCTGACCCCCAGACCTGGATCCTTTAAATAGGTTTCAGGTGTGAGTCAGAGTACATCCATATATGGTAATATCCCCAGCTAGTTACATGTATGTTTCCACTGGCCAATCAGGGTTGACCAGTGTCATTCTACATTAACAGCCTCACCACTCACCACTCACCAATTATTCTAGGTGTAATGAATGGTTGAGTTGGATGTCGAGATTATCAACTGTTGGGGAGATCCTCGACATTTGTGTCTGGTTGCCTTGCCTAGCGAGGCATCCATAACAACCTACATGCCACCCTAACCTCAGAGCAGTAGCAGTGAGTAGTAGTTATGGTCATCTGCTACAGCCAGCTGCTAGGCATCTACATGCCACCCTAACCTCAGAGCAGTAGCAGTGAGTAGTAGTTATGGTCACCTGCTACAGCCAGTTGCTAGGCACTTACATGCCACCCTAACCTCAGAGCAGTAACAGCAAGTAGTAGTTATGGGCACCTACTACAGCCAGTTGCTAGGCACCTACATGCCACCCTAACCTCAGAGCAGTAGCAGGAGTAGTATGGTCACCTGCTACAGCCAGTTGCTAGGCACCTACATGCCACCCTACCTCAGAGCAGTAGCAGCGAGTAGTATGGTCACCTGCTGCACAATGATTTGCTCTATTAATGCTGGGGGTCAAAGAACACTAGAAGGGCCCACCCTTCCTAAGTTGCATGTGAAACTTCCAAACTGTCAACAGCACCGAAGACATCACTCTTCCCATCACAGCAGTGTGTGTGTGTGTGTGTGTGTGCATGTATGTGTGCATGTGTGTGCATGTGTGGTGTGCATACACAACTTAGCAAGACACGGAGTCAAGGACTGAACACCAGGCAGATCACATGGAGATACAACCTCGCAAGACACAGGAAGAAGCAGCTAAATCCCAATTTGCTAAGTGTGTGTGTGTGTGTGTGCATGTGTGTACATGCATGTATTTTCCTTTTTTTTTCCTTCTTTTTTTTTGGGGGGGGGGGAAGCGGGGAGGGAGATGTGTGTGTTTTGTTGTTGTTGTTGTTGTTTGTGGGGAGGGGGTGCATTTTTTTGGTGATATATGTGGGTTTTTTGGGTTGCTGTTCTTTGTTGGGGGAAGGGGGGACAGGGGTGGGTGGGGGGGGGGGGGGATGGGTGAAAGGGAGAAAGCATCTGTTATGGGTTGAGTAAAGAAACTCTGGGATGCGAGTGGAGCAATTTAGGACAATGAACTCTCAGTTGACATAACACTTCTCAATAATCATTGTATTCTGTCGACGTTTCGACTAGATGCTCTAGCCATTCCTGATGAAGGCTACAGCATCTAGTCGAAACGTCGAGAGAATACAATTTCAAGTTGACTATTGAGAAGCTTATTGTAAAATTATTGTTAGTGTTATTAGATGTAATCCATGTTTGTGTATAATGTGTGTCACGCTACTGAGCATGAGCAGTGCATAGAGCTCTAGCAGCAGATACAGAAGCAGAGAAGGGCTGGTCCAGATGAAAATGTAAGAGCATCAGAATCTCTAACAGGAGGTGGAAAGGGAGAAGAACTGATTACCCCATGAGGAAAGAAATGTTGGTGAGAGCTCAACAGAGAAAGACAGAGGCTAGTGAGAAGAAAGTCCTAACAGTGCAAACCAATGGGCCAATACCCACACTCTGCCAGCATGGTCGAGCTGTACGAAAAAGGGAGATTAAATGATTTAATAGTACGACTCTGGAATTCCATAGATTCTGCACACTTCACTCCATGAACTTGATGTGTAACTCAAAAGATATGTAGATCTCTCTGTCTGCTCTCCCTAGATATAAAAAAATATATATGCATAGCTACAACCATGCCAAAGTTACGTGCAGCTAAAGTTGGGGTTCCTAAAATCTGAGTTCCTGAATTTGCTACAGGTGTGTCTCCCAATTGAAAAGTGATAGGTAACTCTAGCTACTAGTGTGGGAAGAGGAAACCCCTACTCTATACACAATAAGTGGCTATAGGTGGTCAAGCGTGGCATGCAACATTTTTTAAGTTTGGTATCAAAAGAGAGCACACAGAGAGATCCATCTTTTGTACATATCAAGTTCATAGAGTGAAGTGTGCATAATCTATGGAACTCCAGTCATAACCACAAGTTTGTATTGTATCTTACGGTTTAGTCCACTCTTTTATGGAGACTCTGAACTGCTGCCACAATGGCAAGATTAGTCTACCACCACTTTCTGAGTAACCACAAACACTGCAAGAACTATTTGTGTAAACAATCAGCCAAGCTAACGACTTTCAACAAAACATAAGGATATGCCACAGTGCCTTCACCTTCGTATCTTTTGGAGCACACACTGCATTTCTTCCTGATAGAGATTCATTAGTCCATAACTATTAGTTACCTCAAGCATTAATTACGAGAGAGAAAATGCAGTCTCTTGGGCGTTGGTTAATTTTTGCTGTAATAATTATTTTCTTTATTATTGTCTTTCCCATTATTTATTTATTTATTTATTTATTTATTTATTTATTTATATTTATTTATTTATTATTTATGTATTTTTATTTATTTATTTATTTATTTGACTTGAACACCACTGGGTAATAACTTGAGTACTCGAGATCCTTTGACTTCTGTGGAGAAATTTGATGATCAGTTATGCGTTGAGGTAGCTATAAAAATATGAACATTGTAAGCAGACTTGACGTAAGTACTTAGCTAACTGTTGTTTATATTAGTGAAACTGTTTGTGATGAACATCATTTTTGCAAGCTTCATGGGTAAATCTAAGTTACTGACTTGACCCCTTGTGCAGGTTTTGGAGTAACTCTCACCAAACTCTCAGTTGACATAAAGAAATTACAATGGCCTTCTCAATAATCAACTTGAAATTTACTCTCTCGATGTCCCGGCTACTAGATGCTCTACGCCTTCATCGGGAATAATGAGCACCAAGTCGAAATGTCGAGAGAGCTATTTAAGTTGATTATTGAGAAGGGTCACTGTAATTTGGGTACATAGCTGTTATGCAGCTCCAGGGAGACCAAAGCACCCACTTCACAGAAGTAGGCACTTGGATCTACCCATGGTTCAGTGGTGTTAGAGATAATATGGCAGACAAATGTTCCAGTTACTAAATGTCTGTTCCTTTGTCCTCGCTCCCTCTATACAGGCTGCCTAGGCTATGTGAAAATGTCCGACGCTGGCTTCCTGCCGTCACATTCTAACCACAATAGCTACCTATTGAGTCCAATTAGTGTCCAACTAGGATTGTTGCTGCAATGATGCTTTTTTGTTTTGTTTTTTTAAGCAACTACAAATGAACTACACAAGGTTGGCCAGTTGCACTTCTGTTAATAAAGGCTGACAAAGCACTGGCCAGGATTGTAAGAGGTCTTGATGCTGACAAAGCACTAGTCAGGATCGTAAGAGATCTTCCTGATGCTGACAAAGCACCGCTCAGCATCGTAAGAGATCTTCCTGATGCTGACAAAGCACTGGTCAGGATCAGAGATCTTCCTGATGCTGACAAAGCACCGGTCAGGATCAGAGATCTTCCTGATGCTGACAAAGCACTGGTCAGGATCAGAGATCTTCCTGATGCTGACAAAGCACTGGTCAGGATCAGAGATCTTCCTGATGCTGACAAAGCACCGGTCAGGATCATAAGAGATCTTCCTGATGCTGACAAAGCACTGGTCAGGATCAGAGATCTTCCTGATGCTGACAAAGCACTGGTCAGGATCAGAGATCTTCCTGATGCTGACAAAGCACCGGTCAGGATCAGAGATCTTCCTGATGCTGACAAAGCACTGGTCAGGATCGTAAGAGATCTTCCTGATGCTGACAAAGCACTGGTCAGGATCAGAGATCTTCCTGATGCTGACAAAGCACCGGTCAGGATCAGAGATCTTCCTGATGCTGACAAAGCACCGGTCAGGATCAGAGATCTTCCTGATGCTGACAAGGCACCGGTCAGGATCGTAAGAGATCTTCCTGATGCTGACAAAGCACCGGTCAGGATCAGAGATCTTCCTGATGCTAACAAAGCACCAGTCAGGATCATAAGAGATTTTTCTGATGCACTACAACTTGAGTTTTGCTATTCCCAACTTTTGAATCAACTAGTTATTCTTTTATATGTTTTTCCGTGCCAGTTTTCCTGTCTGCTCCCCAGAGCAAAATGCCCAACAAATGTAAGAAGAAAATGGTACACACCACTTGTTGAGGAAAATGGGGCCCAGTTGACCATTCCTCCACAAACTTCATCTTCACCATCCTCCATGAGTGGCTCTGCCTGCTGGCACCCCAGTTCTTGTGACATGCAGTTTCCTCACTTCAGAGTCCACAAGAGGCTAGAAAGCCCTAATTACAAACCATATCTCTGAAGATGTCCACCTCTGATTGACCCTTTTCCTAGGACAGCACATCATGTCCAAGCAGCTGCATGGTGCAGAGAAGCTGGTGGGCAATAATTCCTCTTGTGGGTAGTTGTCTTCCTCACTTGCAGTACAAGACACTCGGCCATCTCTGCAGTGGAGCCATTTACCGGTATTAATAATATCAGTTGCTTGTCCACTATTAGTGTTGCCCTCCAGATTTCCACTCCACCCAAACAATGGAATATAAATAGCATCTTTCTGAGTTTTCAAACGGGACATATGTAGTCTTGCCTATGTACTATAGCTGCAGCAACTTCAGCAGCTGTCTTTGGCTTAGTGAACTGCTAGACACACATACAACACACACACACCACCCAGGGGTAGTTGCCTCCAGTGAAGGCTCCAGCAAAGCCACACCCATTTTCAACGGCTACATCAAGTAGTGGGTAACAGTTGGCCACACCCACAGAGGCTGATCTAGCCAGATTCAAAGGAGGGAGTCCCAGTATATACTGTACATACGTGTACAGTACATTAAAATGAGTGGGTCGTGCAAGATGTGAACTGTGCCATTAAGAGCAGGCACTCAGGGGATTCCGAGTGTGTCAATTGTAATACGAGTATAATTAATAGTAACTACATACATGTAACACGAACATAGTTCATATCATGATTGAATGGGAGGGAGGGGGGTCCTGATCTCCCCCCCCCCCCCCCAAAAAAGACTCGCAAAGCTTGTCAACAAAGAAGTTATTGTTTGCTACAACAACTGTAAACAACTGGAGCTGTTCGAATTGAAATAATGCGCATCATTCTGGTCCACCTCGATAGGTGGTTTGATGCGAATCAGAACAAGAAATTAAAGCGTTCAAATAACTATGCGAGTGTGCGTTGAAAAGAATTTCATTCACTCACATCTTCGTGATGCTGCGGTTGGGAACTTTGGAGCTAGCTGTATACTATCTGTGGCCTGCAGCCAAACTAACTAGCTAGACCAACTACATAGCTAGAGAATTGCTGCTATGTTTATACGCACTGCATCTGGATTTCTGAAGTTCGTGCAGACGCAACCTCGTTGATTCTGCCTTTTCCTGCCTTTTCCTCAGCTCTCTCTTCTTTCTTCTCTGGAGAAAATGTTTCCTGCGCATCTGTAGTAGCTGATCAGCAAGAAAAGGACGCAAGAACAAACTCCATCTCAACTACAGCTACAGTATATGATTTTGACTGACTCTGGTAGTCTGATTAATTTTGCTTCGTAAGGTTTACTTTGGTGTTAGTGTGGACATGACAAATCTGCATCGATGCACATCAGTATTTTCCTCTGACCCAAGGCACATTGGTTCAAGCATTAAATAGTTATGACATGTTAAAAAAAAATTAAAAAATGGTCTACTCCCCCCTTGTCGTTTAAAAGTGTAGAAACAGTTCCATAATTATAAAAAGGAAGCCAATTTGACAAGAATGAGTGAATTCAGACAGTTTTTCCTCAAAATGCTCAATAACATTCCAATTGGAGCAAAATAGAGCTTTTTCAAAAAGGGGACAAGTTGCAGCTGACATGGCTACACTTCAAACAAGCTGGGCACTCATTGCACCTAGCTTGCTACAGATGAGGGGGGGGGGGGGGGGATGTGCTGGTGAAGGTCTTCCCTTGCATCTCATTAGTTACAGATAATTCAGCAGCAACCGATCGATCTTCAATGCACATGCCACTACTTTATGTGCCATTATGCTGCACATTACTGTGTTTATGGACAAGAGGTTGACTCAGCTATAGACATCTTACATGCACCAGCTTCCTAGTGAAAACAATCATTACTTGCCAACTACTGCATATCAATACTCGCTAGTTCTTAGTAGCAAGGACAGCAGTCATTGTCTGAATAAAACGTCACCACTTCACTCCGACAGCTGGCAGTGAAGTCTCTTCAGCAGTTTTTTACTTCCTCCATGTGTCATATTATAGACAGGGGGACCAGTGTCTTCACAGCATGGTCACAGCACGTCAAGGAATTGTCCCTCTATCCACTATCATTAATCAGAGCAGCCCGTTCTCTTTCCTTGATATACCGCCATAGCCAGTTTTCTCCATCATCTCTCATATCCACGATGACCAAATTCCTTTTGTTCACGTACAGTAAGTCCATTTTATTTTATGGGTAAAGCATTAATTTTTCCCCCTTCCGGTTCTCTTTCCTTGACATACCGCCTTAGCCAGTTAGGGATAGGGCTAGGCTTTTTCTCCATCTTCTCTCATATCCACGATGACCAAATTCCTTTTTAAGTTTACGTAAGTCAGTTTTATTTAAGATGGGTAAAGCATTATTTTTTCCTCCCCAGTTGAAGTTTGGTAAATACATACTTGGTATATACATCACAGATACAAGGTGGCAATACAAACTTTTCCACCCAAATTCCTCAGTCAGGGCCCACTTTGCTCGCCAACAAAAAATATATTTTCATGATAAATTCACTTGAGGTTGACAGTTAACAGGAATCTGATCAATAAAAAGACATTATAAAGCTTGTTGCCATGGTAATACATGTGGTTGATGAAAGCAGACTTTATTTGTGGTTTGTTTTAATAATTATATTTTTAGCTGTAACTTTTTTAATTTTAATTAAGATTAAAATTAACTTGTCAAACATTTTCATTGGAATGAAAATACAATCAGCTCAGTTGAAGTGAGCAAACAAAAGCTACTCAGCACTACGTCGCTATATGTCTACAACAAAACTTCCAGCAAAGAAATCCATACAGGAGCCTCGCTTAAGAGCGAAGAATTCCGAGTGATTCCTGGTAAGTTTAGGTGCTCGTGCTGCTTTCTATTGAAGAAGAACTTCCAGAAACAGTAGCAAAAGCCAGAAAGAGACCGTTCAAGAAGGCAGTTGCAATCGTCAGCCAAATGTTGCTCGCTCACCTCGTCCAACCGGAAGTAAGGTTTATTAACCAGATACAAGGTGTGTAATACAAATTCTTCAATCATTTTCCCCCCTGACAATGTCTGAGTTTGCATCATGACACCTATGGCATTAAACACCAATTTTACATTGCCATCGCTCTTTATTGACCTCATACCAATTCTCACTGCAAATAACACTCTTTTGTCACAATGATTAGTGTACATGATTTGAAAGGGTAAAAGGTCATATAACTCTACATGGACACATGCTTGTCCCTTTTTTTTTTTGACAAGTCAATCCAATATAGAATTTGTTGTTGTTGTTGTTGTTATCATCATCGTTAGGGTGGTAGGTGGTCCAACCCTTCTCTGGCTCTTTTACATGGCTAATGGAAGCAAGACTCTTGTGGTTATGCATACAGTGGGTGGGTGGCAAAGGGGTTCAACCTGAACTAACCCCCAATATTCTTCTGCACACATGACCACACATGACCACAACCACACTAAGAAAAGTGCATTTGGTAAAAGTAAAAAAATACTCGGCAACACACCTCTACACACAGAGAGAGAGCAAGAGAATGTATACAAGAGGTACCGGCTTGGTTATGCGAGACTGGCAAATAGTTGGATATCATTGTCTCACCTTGACATGCGTGATAGGAATGACTCCTCTCCTCCCAACGCTATTCTCGGCCAAGTACCAGTACATGACATTACAAGGCTCAATAATTGTCAGGACTTCTCCTCGTGAAAATGGAAGGTCATTGCCTTGCTCACCTGCAAGATTTGATATCATAACATGTGACACTCACAAATCCACATAATCTAGGTCCTGCATAAGCCACCCAGTCCCTCAGCTTTTAGGATAAGATGATAAAATGGAGGGTCTGGGATTGTTTTCATTGTGACGACTAATAACACAAGAAGTGGCCCATAATGCTACAAACTAGCAGTGACTGTGCAAGTAACTGGGCATTGTCGGGCACGAAGGTTAGCTTGACAAGATGTCTACTCCAGCGAGAATGCACTTGGGTTACAGCTAAGTGACAGGCCAACCTTTGAAATGTTTGATAGCAATACACTTGGTGAGTGAGGGCACTGGAGTACTCGGCTCTAAACCAGATGAAGCCCAGTCCTTCGACATCTCCGACTATAAGTTAGGCCAAACACCAAATTTCTACACAAACAAATCTGCTTACTCAGCGTTTCGAGTGAGGATTATCATAGGTCAATGAGGTCAACGTGAAAAAGTCGTTCTGGAGAGGAAACCGTCTCTACCGTTTATAACTCCACGATTCAAATGAATGTGTGGTGAGCTGGAGCACTTGGCAAGCCATGTTCTTTACAAATGTCCGTATGCAACCATATATATAATTTAAAAAATTGCGTGTGTGTGTGTGTCTCATCTTACCCTTGTTGTCTGGCCCGTAAAGCAATAATAATAATAATAATAATAATAATAATAATATTAATAATAATAATAATAATAATAATAATAATAATAATAATAATAATAATAATAATAATAATAATGATGATGATGATGATGATGATGATGATGATGATGATGATGATGATGATGATGATGATGATGATGATGATGATGATGATGATGATGATGATGATGATGATGATGATGATGATGATAATAATAATAATAATAATAATAATAATAATAATAATAATAATAATAATAATAATAATAAAACAACAACAACAACAACAATAATAACAATAACAATAACAATAACAATAACAACAACAACAACAACAATAATAATAATAGCGCTGCAACACAGTGGACTAGCTGGTTATGAAACAGAAATGTGTGTGTGTGTGGTGTGAAATATAGCTGAGAGAGTATGGTTTTGTTAGGGCAGCTTGAAAGTGCTTCCCATCTCAGAGTATGGTTTTGTTAGGGCGGCTTGAACTTCCCCTGAGATGGGAATCACTAAGAGGGAGATAGATCATCAGGTAGTTAGCTGGGTGATGGAGTTGTCAGAGTTCTGAAGGGAATATCTGACAATTATACTCTTGACATGTTTATGTGTTCAGAATTAGACTTTTATTATATAGCTATTAGCTAAATGGGATAAATCTTCAAAATGCTGAGTCCCTTGGGACCATCACACCCCAGTGCAGTACAAAAAATAATGACAGTAAATGAGGTAAGATGACTTGTAATAAACACTATGACAACATACATATCTGATAAACATTAAGTTAATGTTTATGTTAAATGAGTTCTACTGCTTGGCTATAGTGGAGTGGGAGGGAGGAGGCCATAAATCAGTCCCTTCCTCCTCTGCCAACATTTCACTATGCACTGCAAAATACACCCACACACTTCCACCATCATCACCTGATTACTCTCACCCTCCACCTCCTTCCCAAGCAATAATCAATAATGACCTTCCCCTCAGTGCCCACCATCTGAAACTCCTCCAACCATATTCCAGCTCCTTCAATTTCATTCACTAACATGTAGATGGCATCAAGCTCACAAAATCTAAAGGCCTGATGATATGTCCACGCTAACCAAATTTATCACCGTTGTGTCCACAGTAGCACCTAATCTGGCTACCCAAGTGAATCATATACGGTGTCTGTAGTTAAGATTGATTTTTGCGTCCTTTTCTTGCTGCTCAGCTGTTCAGATGCGCAGGTAACATTTTGCTGCAGAAAAGAAATGAGATCTGAGAAGGCATGACCAACGAACATTGAGACTGTACGAACTTCAAAAGTGCAGATACAGGACGTATAAACATAGCAACAGTTCTCTAGCTATGTAATTAGTTTCTCTAGCTGGCTAGTTTGGCTGCATGCCCACAAATAGTATTTTGACAGGAACGACAGAGAAATACATCAAAAGCAGATGAACTCGCTGAACAACTTACTGACACACAAAAATGGGCAATGGAAAGGGCCAAAGAGAAGGAATCTTTCACATGGCTGACAGTTTTACCATTACCAGAACATGGCTTCACTCTGCTTAAGAGTGTGTTGCATGACGCTGTGTCCCTCAGATATGGATGGCCTCCCTCAAATACACCATCAACATGTGCCTGTGGCTAAGTTCTCAACTGAGCATGCCCTATCTTGTGCGTTCCCTTCCATACGACACAACGAAATCAGAGACCTTACGCCACCCTTCTCACAGAGGTTTGTCACGACATGTGCATTAAGCCAGAGCTACAACCAGTGACAAATGAAGTACTGTCAGGTGCAACTGCGAACTCTCAAGATGGAGCACGACTGGACATAGCACCAAACGGCTTCTGGGGAGGCTCCTTTGAAAGAACTTACTTTGATGTCAGGGTCTTTAACCCCTATGCTCCATCAAATAGACACAGTCAAATGTGCTCATGCTACAAAAAACATGAAAGGCTTAAGAAGCAAGCTTATGAGCGAGTGTGTCCGGGAGATAGAACATGCAACATTTACACCTCTTGTGCTCGCAGCTACAGGCGGTCTTGCCAATGAAGCAACCACTTTTTACAAAAGGTTAGCCTCCAAGCTTGCTTCAAAATGGAACCATCCATATAGCAGTACAATGAGCTGGCCAAGATGGCGGCTATCATTTTCTCTCCTACAAATTCAGGCAAGGTCACCCAGTGGTCTTCCCATCAGACTACCACATGCTGATTGACTTGAGAATGCATAATTGCCTCTTAAGCAACCATAACCTTGTTTATATTGTTCTATCATGTATTAATGTTTTTTCTGGGGAATTCTTTTTTACCACGGTATAGTTTCTATACCACCATAACAAATTTTGTACCCTCTATAACTATGTTGAGGAATTGACTAAGTATTAAGTGGAACTCCAACATTCTTCTTCTTGCCCATTGACATTTCCCATGCAGCCAGTTACTTAAGACGACCACTTCCAGTTTGGTTAAACTCGCATTCGCTCCCAACCACCCCAATGCCAGGTGGGGGTCGGCTTTGACGTGCACATATTTTTTACAGGTGGAAGAGAGATACTACAAGAAAGTCCATTGTGAAGGAAGGATGGTGACCTAGTCACAATGTTGCATTACTTCTCCACAGACAGACAGAAAGTCAGATGGCAAGTAGCTTCAGAGGGAGGGATGCCTATATAGTCTCTGAGCCTGGAGGCAGCCAATCTCGACAGAATCTGATACACTATGCGCAACAGTACAATGTTTTCTATCCAACTCACTTGTTTTAAGCTTGCCAATGATAAAAAATATTAGTCTATAGGCATATTTTCTCAGAAGATACATGCAGAAATATCAAGACATTCCAAAAAACTAAACACTTCTGCCCCAACACTTCCCCCTCACCCATACTTACAAACAAACAAAAGCTGTAAATTGGTCTGTGGTTTACTTAAGCTAATAGTTATTATAATATCCGAGAATTAACTAAACTGGGGAGTGGCCGCTACGCGATCTTTAACGCAAAGGTCACCTCTTCTAATCACCATAACTTGACAACCCATCAAGTAAAAAAAATTTGTCTCGGCCATATAATAGCTGGCAAACCACAGACCAATTTACAGCTTTTGGTTTTTGTAAGAGGTTGTTTAGTTTTTTGATGCCTTGATATTTCTGCATGTATCTTCTGAGAAAATATGCCTATAGACTAATCTTTTATATCATTGGAAAGCACATAGATCAAGGAACAATATGAGCATAATATTATTTGGACAGAGTAATTATTTTAAAAAAAGTTATGCGTTTTCCCCCCTATAGTCCCCCCTTAATTAAAATGACGCTAGATTTTTCAAGGATGAGGACTTCAAAGTGATACTCAATTTCCTATTTTTAATTTTCTTCCTCTAGTTATATACTATAGAGAGCTGAGGACATGAGGAATTATAGGAGTGGTGGATGTTTGTGACAGTATGGAAATTTGTTTGTTTGATATTATATTATAGACTATATAACTTGACTTGGAAGATTAGAATGAGGTGATTAACATCAAATGCAAACAGTAGATCTTTCTTTCTCTATTATTAAGGTGCCAGGTGACTTATTCAAAGACAACAAAGCATTGTCAAATCTTTGAAAAATGAACTTCAAGACAGAGGCATTTTGCTTTGAGACTATTTCAACTAACATACATACTTTGAAGAAGGTACCTTGGTTGAAACATTAGTGAAATAACAATTAAAACTGATAGAAAGGGAAACCTACTATTTTTGGTTTATAAATTTGTGCATAATGTAGACTAACAATGAGAGAGACTATATACTCCATATATATTTTTATGGTGAAGAATAAATGTGGTCTTCACTAAACATGACATAGTCCAGTTCATGCATTTGGTGAACTTCAGCCAAAGTAAGAGAATTTTGGCTTGCAGTTGCTGACCCAAAACAGTTTCCTGATGAGAACCTGCCTCAACTTGTCTAGAAATTAATAGTAGTTGTTTTTTTTACTTAAGGAAGGGAATCAAAAATAGGTATATTTTTATAACCACTTTGAAATCACTGAAATGGCACAACATAGAGGTCAGCTTCTGAAAAACATAGTAATCTTCACCATTTTTACAAAATTTAATTACATGTATATTTTCTTTTTCCCCCTTTTTACTACTTCACAGTATTCATACCTTTTACTGAATGCAGTGATGATGAGAAGTGTTAGGTCAACTGCTTGACCATAATTTAGTATCATGTGGTAAAGATTCATTTGTCTCTGAGTATGTATATATAATAATAATAATAATAAAAATAATAATAATAATAATAATAATAATAATAATAATAATAATAATAATAATAATAATAATAATAATAATAATAATAATAATAATAATAATAATAATAATAATAATAATAATAATAATAATAGTAGTAGTAGTAGTAGTAGTAGTAGTAGTAGTAGTAGTAGTAGTAGTAGTAGTAGTAGTAGTAGTAATAATAATAATAATAATAATAATAATAATAATAATAATAATAATAATAATAATAATAATAATAATAATAATAATAATAATAATAATAATAATAATAATAATAATAATAATAATAATAATAATAATAATAATAATAATATAATAATAATAACAATAACAGTAACAATAATAACAATAATAACAATAGTAATATAATAATAATAATACTTGTTTTTTTACCAAGTTTGTGCTTGAAGAGAGTGTAGGTTGGGTTCAAACTAACAAATGCTCTAAAATCGCAAATGTGGTGATGTCTTTGTGCTGCACTATGTGAGGGGGGGGGAGGAGGTAAAACATAAATTTTAAAAATATAACCTTTTTGTTTTATAACTTTTTTGTTTTTGTTTTCATTGTGGGCAGTTAATTTTTGTATCAAAAGATAGCTTGTTTCAAAGGCTTTTCCAATAGTATACTTTATGAAAGCTATTAAAGTCTGTATAGTGGTATTAAGTATACTTCTTTATAACTATCCGGATCACCTTAAGAATTCTCTAAATTCACAAAGTGCCTGTCAACACATCCATAGGTCATGTGACAGAAACAACACAATAATGTTATAAGCACAATTTTTTTTCACATATAGGGGAAATTGGAGGGTCAATCAAGTTTGTTTGTTTTGCCAAGAATAAATGGGAAAACACTGTTTATAACTTCAGGCACGAAACACTTCTCGCTTATGAGACATGGTCACAGGCATATGATTTTAATGGGGGGGGGGGGGGGGGGGGGGGGGGTTAAGGTACAGTTTTTAAGGAGTATAGTCATCATTGTACAGACTTACAAGCCTACATTAAGTATATGGGTGGAAAGCTCTTGGAACATTAAGCTGGACCTAAATCAGTTACAAATTTTTTCTTTTTGGATTTAACCCCCATCTCCTTCAGCTGCTGAGGCAATCCTTTCCATGGTGAACCAGTGACTGTGAGCTTTACACTAAGTTACAACATGGCTACAGGGAAAGAACAAAAGGAAAACAAAGAATATAATGCCAGTAAGTGTGTTCGTGTTTCTTCTATTCAGTGGATGCTGCAAAGTCGCACGCGCGGTATTCATTGGTCCAACACCTCACGTGAACACTAAATTCAAACTTGTTTTGGAGGCATATTGGTAGAGAGTGAGTGAGTTGACACAGCGCTGCAGGAAACGAAAAGTGGAGGAGTATCCAACGTCGAGTGCCAGTAAGTGCATGATAACTTGTCAGTTGTTGAATTACAGAGGTTTGAATTACAGAGGTGCGTCCCTGCTAGCTTTAAGCTATGTTTTTGCTGCTGAATAGCTATATCTGCTAAAATGTAGATTTGAAAATCCAGCAGTATAGATTTTTGTTGCTTTCTATTCTTTTCTTTTTCCTATATTTCTTGAGGGATAAAATGGCATCAAGTAAAAAAACAAATTCAAAGACGATCCTTGACCTTACTGAAGCTTATGATGAGGCCAATAAGAAGAGATACAAGAAAGGAAAATTCTTGGGAAAGGTAACTTGATTGTTAATGTAGGGATTGCAGATTTACCATATGTTATTATATTATATAGGGTGGCTTTGCTCACTGCTATGAGCTCATCGATAATGACACAAAAACCATATACGCTGGGAAGATAGTACCGAAAACCATGCTGACAAAGCCTCACCAGAAAGACAAAGTAACTTTTGCACCAAACCCTGTTTTGTCTTGCAAAACCTTACGCTACCAATGTTATGTCTAAATATATTATGTTTTGTGCCCTCAGATGACCATGGAGATAGAAATCCACCGCTCCTTGGACCATGGAAACGTGGTTGGTTTCCATGGATTCTTTGAAGACAAAGACCATGTGTATATCTTGCTGGAGCTGTGTAGGCGTCGGTCTCTTATGGAACTTCACAAGAGAAGGAAAGCATTAACTGAGCCTGAAGCTCGCTACTTTGTTAAACAGACATTAGTGGCAGTTGAATATCTACATGCTCAGAAGGTAAGTATGTTATTAACAGGAAATATAAGTGATAAGTAAGGAGCTATTTTATTCATCATGGCCCTGAGGAGGACTAAAGTGAAGGTCATTGTAGGGAGGGTGGATTTAGGGTGCAACAAGACCATATGTGTTAAGTACTGGTACTAAAGCACCCCTTGCTTTTGGCGATATATTTTATGCCTGCAGGTAATCCATCGAGATCTGAAACTTGGCAACTTGTTTCTGAATGACAACATGGAGATAAAAGTTGGAGACTTTGGACTTGCAACAAGAGTGGAAGTAGAAGGAGAAAGAAAACGGTACGTATGGAAACTATGGATGTAAAGCACCAGGTATGAGGAGGAAAAGAAAAGATAAAAGTTGCAGAATTATTTTTGGTGTTGAAGGAGTACTGTTTCATTCTTGATAAGCTCACTATAGATATTGTCTTTGCAGGACTCTGTGTGGCACACCAAATTATATTGCACCTGAAGTCCTGACCAAGAAAGGGCACAGTTATGAAGTAGACATCTGGTCTATTGGATGCATATTGTGAGCATAAATGTAGTTCTGAATAAGCTTCATACACTTCCTTCATAGAGGGTTCATAATGGGCATGTTTCAGAGGGTTCATAATGGGCATGTTTCAGAGGGTGGTTGTTAGATTAGCAGCAGCAAGAGACACCTGTCAGTCTTGGACACATGCCCTGTGCTGAAGGTACGAGGACATGGCTTCTACATTCAGATTCTGTCACTACAATTGTTTTCTTTTTGTTACATTTTTGGGGGGCATGATTTTACATACTTGTGCTCTTTGTAAGGAGTGTTTAGTGGAGTTGTTTTAAGTGTATGTGGATTGTAACAGGCTTTCTTTTTCAGTGTATGGCCCGTGTATGGCCCCTGTAATGGTGCTTGGCGAAGTATTGTCATGTGAATGTTAGTTTTTGTTTTAGCGGCATTGTGTGGTGATGGTTGCAATGTGAATGACAAGCGGTCAAGTTGGACTAATTTTCTTGTAGAGTTTAGTTTGAGAATTTGATTGGCAATGGAGCCAAGGCTACTGGCATGCATTTTTGCAGTACTGAACATGTATTCTCGAGTAAACAGCTTACTCAGTAGCTTTGCAGCCTCGAATAGCTCTCTTATTAGCCTTGTTTTTTTACATGGGCAATTTCAATTTAATCTGGATTGTAATCCACCTATTGAGGTGGGTTAGCTAACTTTAAAATTTACCAGATTGACAGTGTTCGTATGTAACCTGATCACCTAAAACCCAGGTTAGGATCCGAGTTAAAGGCTTCATGTAAACACAGCTATTGTTGGCTACCTAGTGTGTGCCGGCCTTGATTAGACCACCCACGCCTACTTAATTTACATGTGCAGGTTTATATGGCTAGAAATTGTTGATGTATATATTGATAAATTTAAATTAAAAAGAAGACGAACTATAGTTGACGATGAAAGGTGGTTTGTCAGGTGCATTTTTTATTAGCACATGTCCCATTGTTAGTTTCTTCTTGCCCTCGTAAGTAGGTGTGTAGGCAATGCCGCCTTAAGTGAACCTTGAATCACTAGATTACGAACCATTGAACAAAAATTTGAAGGATGATAACTAGAGATTGGTTGAGGGCAGTTACCATTCTGTAAGAAACAGTCAATGTTGTCTGACTTTCTCCACTGACCAAGAAGAAATTCCTGCAGAAAAGTCAGTTTGAAGGTTACGTTACAGAACTGATCAAGATTCAGGGACTTGTTTGTTGATGGTTTTATTCGTAATGATTGATCACCACACAGCTGCATTAACTACCAATTTCTCATTCACTTATTAATAACATGCAATAAAAACAGAAACAGCCACAACAAGGATGTGAAAATGATAATAATGCTGGCTGGCATGTGACTTCTAGTATCTACTGTATGCTACACATCAATTGTTGCTATCCTTCAGTTGCCGATGCGTGTGTAGAGATAATTATACCGTCAATAAACCAGAGGCATGCATGTAAACGGGTTGTGCATGACCTTCATTAGGGGATGGTTTTGTTGCTAATTTGTGTTGTTCGTGCAACTGCTGAACAAACAGTAGGCAGTGTCACCCAATGTCCGAGCGAGCGAGTGAATATATGCGCAGCTTTGTGTTGGACATATCACTTGCCATCACAAAAAAAAGTACCATCGAATCCCTGGGTGAAAGTACAAATCATGTTATGTCTAATACCTTCCATTTAGAGGATCTCCCTGTAGAGTAAATGTCATCTGTGTTTCTCATTCCTTCTTTGTGCATGGCGTACAAACAGGTACACTCTGCTCATTGGCAAGCCTCCATTTGAAACGGAGAGCTTGAAGGACACATATCAAAAGATCAAGCGCAACGAGTACCACGTCCCCTCTCACATCAGTCCTCATGCTCGCTCCCTCATCACACGACTCTTGCACTCCAACCCATCTTGCCGTCCCAGTCCTCAGGATATCCTGCAGGACCCCTTCATGTCGGGCTTCACCCCACTGCGGCTACCCATCAGGTGCACAGAAAAAAGATGATATTACGATTGTGAATCTGACTTGATTTTAGTCTTCACTTCGCCATTTCACTCCATGTACCATAATATACATGTATGTACATCATGGTTGTCTTAGTCATTGTGTTGTTTCCCGTTGTGACTATGCAGTTCTCTGACAACTGCTCCCCACTTTAAGAAGATCACGGATTCAATATCTCGGCAGCCTCTTGCACAAGTCAATGCTATAGATGGCAGTGGCCATGAAATTGGCCTACCCAACAAGCCAAGTGTCGGAACTCATTGCGCTGGGACTCGTTACACAGGTGTTAATAATAATAGTAAGGTTGATGTGCTTGTTGTGTTGTTTGAGTAACCATGGAATTTTCCATGACCAACATGAAGAGTTTATTTTGTAACATGCTATGTAGATGTATGTAGTTGAGGAGGGCCAAGAATGATCTTTTAGTGTTTGATATGGGGGCAGGGTGAGGGGGGAGAGGTCCTTTACTAGCCAGTTTTGTTTTACGCCTAGGATACATGTAGTACGGTGTGCGAGGATGCAATTTATTTTGTTGCTGGAATATATGTGTTTGGTGTTCAGATTCTGAGGATTGGCACTTGCACAGTCTGCTGTCACAGATCCAGGTCTGCCTGGACTCAAATCCTGCCGACACTGCTACCAAGTTGAGTGAATACTATGGTGAGTATTCCACTATAGCCACTCCATCTGGTACTGCCGAGTACAAACTTGGAGTTAAGTGTCTAAAGTTCTTGTCGACCTAATCTTAGCTGGTTTAGGCGGGAAAGAAGTTTGAACTTTGGACACACACTGTTGGTCCCGGGATTGCCCATGACATCACTGGATATAAATGTTGATATATTGTACCAGCATGATTTCGTCAGCTGTCTCAACCTGGTGCAATAGTAGTGCACATCCTGGCAATGTAACGGTACCCAACTAATGATGTGTATGAAACAACTTCATCTGGTATGACGGTACAATAGCAATTGGCTTCCATATTTGGTTGATGGCAAAGTGTTGTTGTCATATCCTCTCCTTTTCCCTCCAGGACAGCAATCTTTTAAATAATGTATGTCGGTCATGTGTACCGAGTAGGAGAGTTTGTTGGATTGGTTTTATTGTCGCGGTTAAAGTTCTATCTGCTAATATAATCAGGTGGACGAAGAGCAGTAGAGCATGGTGTGGCTTTTACTATAGGCTTACACAATCCATCTGTATTTCCCCTGCATGTCCTTCTGTTGGTCACCCTCTGCAAATATTTAACCCCTTGTAAAATGTGGATTTGTAGAGGACCTCCTCTTCATGTCATCTGTATACATAGATTGCATGTCTGCAAGTGATAAATCGAGTTGTCGTATGGTAATATTTGCTTGTTGCCATTTGTCGTTGTGTCTCAGATGAGGCAGAAGACCCAGCCTCTCTGCCTGTGTTCTGGGTCAGCAAGTGGGTTGACTACAGTGACAAGTACGGTCTGGGCTACCAACTCTGTGACACAAGTGTTGGTGTGCTCTTCAACGACTCCACTAGGATGCTACTAGGAGCAGACGAAGTGTAAGGTAGACATTCTGTACATCCCAGTGCCTTGGTCTGAATTCTTGAAGGTTTTGATTATTATTGTAGTAATGGAATTATCATTGTTGTAGTTTTATTATTGTTGTATTTCATATGCGTACCATATTTCTCGCACGCGTTCTATTCATTTCATGAGCTGCCTAACTGCACCTTCTATTATTTCAGTTTACCTATCAGACACAATAGTGCACTGGATCACCCAATCTCATTGGTAGTATCAGTGTTAGTGCTCTAGCCATCATCCTTTATTTAGTTTAGTCTTCATATGTGTCAGCTTCGTCACTTGCAAAGGGATTGTCATCATCATTCTCTCTCACCCTTTCTGTGGAGTTTGGCAGTGCAGCTTCTTGCTCGGGCTTTGAACAGTGAATTCTGTTATCATGGATGTCTCGACGTAAATGCCGCAACTTTTGAAGGATTCGATTATCACTTCAATAGTGACAGGTTGCCAAGCTTTCTTCGCCCACTCAGGACAGTATTTTCTCTGAAACTTTCATACTTACTGCTGCTGGGCTGTCTAATTGAGGGTGTGTTCTACTTATTTAATATAGTAAGTGATGCGCATTCTATTCGAGGAAATACGGTACATGTGTGTATATATTTCTTTAACCTTAAATATGCTCCGTTTGTGGTATGCATCTTCGGATCGTGGCGGTGAATGTTTTGGCTTATATAATGCAGTGTGGGACCAAAATCTGTTTGGACAATTTGTAAAAGTACAATCAATTTTTTTCTGCCATTCTCAGACGTTGATCTGCCATCAAATTTTTACAACTTAAATGTAAAAGTAATGACTGTAAACACAATAAAACTCTATAATGAACAATGCAGGTAACAGATTGAGTCATTCATCCTGTATCCAGTCATCAAGTAACAGCTTCTCCTCTTCCTCCTCATTACTGTCTGTGTCGGAGGTTGGGGCATCTGATGCTTCGATATGTTTCTTGTACTTCCGTTGACCATGACTAAGCGTTTTAAACTTAGCACTCCACCCAAGATCAACAGCAACATCAGGGGGGAAGTCTTGCAGTGGAAGTTTGTCCATAATCAGAACCAGCAGGTCATTGGGGGGTATTATTACCAAGTGAGTTTCTCTTGCTGCTCTTGAGAGGTTGAGCAGGGAAAAGGTTTGCTCAAGCTTGCCTTTGGACACTGGAAGAGAGGAAAAAAGGCTGGCAAGACTCAAAACATTTGACCACTCGGAAGAATTTGGTGCAAAGAATAATCTCCACCAAACAGACTTATAACTCCATGGTAGATACATAAGGAGCTGAACTGAGCAGTATATGAGATCATTGGCTTAAACTCGCACGGATCTCGAACACATCAACTGTAGCAGCTCCTTCAAGTGGAACACAGAAATGTTCAATGAGCCTGTTGGAAGATTTTTAACACTCTTTGTGGATTACCCATTGAGTTCCGCATGCTCTTATTAGCAGTACTCCCTGACCCTCATCATTCAGTTGAAATGCCTCTTTCAGTCATTGACAATCGTCTCCAGTTTCCTACAGTTTTTAGATTTCTCATAGCTAGTAGTAGAGCCAAAGTAGCATTTTGTGCAAATCAAAGGAAGTGCCACGAAGTGCATCTTTGATTGCTAGTTCGAGCCTGTGTATCAAACACAACATCCAGAAGATCATTCTAGTTCTCTCTCTACCAGATCACCACCAGCCACATTCGCTGCTCTCCATCAGAGGCAATTCCCATCAGCTTAATACATGCCTCTTTAGTCACTGACTGGATGCTAAGACACTGCAGTCTGTACTGAAGTGATTGGAACAGCCCTTCTGCAGTGACACTTTTGGGTTTGTGCACACACAAGAAGCTCATCCTTGTGTGCATCTTCCATCAGCACCATTCTAGTCACACCACCAGAGAACTAGCACTGAATGTTGTCAACATTGCTCTGGTCAGTAGAACCATACATCAGTAGGGAGAAAAATTTCCCTTCAGAGATGACAGAGAGAAAATCCTGCCTAGAGAGAAAATCCTGCCTGGTTCTCGATTCAGCAATGTAGTAAATAAACTCCTTAACAGCATTTCAAAGTGGAGGTAGGCGCTACGAGATTTACTACATGCCTGCCGTGGGTACTTTCGAAAGACTAGCTGCTCAGTACAAAATAGGCGATATCAAACTTTGCCTCGGCCTTCTCCGTTCATCTTTGTGAAGAGAAGTAAGGGACTGTACATACGAAGCAATGCTCGCAACACACAGCAGCATAAAGCAAGTAGCAGGCTTACAAAATAGCTCCATGGTTGTGCGCATGCGCATATTGCAGAGCATTCGCTACATAATTTTGCTTGGACATTTTGACGGAGCAAATTGAGTTTTGTTCGGACAAATAAATGAGATGTTTGGAAAATGTCTTATTTCAAACTGTAATTTTCCATACTGTAAAATGTGCCAGAGGTATCACTAGAGAGAAGAACGATGCAACCAAAAAATAAGTAAAGAGCATATTGTAAGGAATCATTATCATAACCACTGGGCACCACACACACACACACTGTAGGAAAGACAGGCCTGTGCATATTTTGAAGCCATGTAGATCCACAGCGATTCACACTTCATAAAAAGTAATGCAACAATACTTCAACATTGTTTTTGGACACAAGATCATTCGCACCACTAAATAACGTAAAATGTCCCATGTAACACCATTAACACACATAGGTTGTGCTGTGCGTGTTTCCAGCATCCAGCAAAAAATGACTGGTGTTCATGGTGAGCATGCTCAATAAAAGGACTGACCTTTAAAGTTACATGGACCTCCATCTGCCAAAACCCATTCCTGTGTGCTTCAAACCTGTATACTGTAAACCTTATTTTAACGATCTTAACTATTGAAATTTTATTGAAAATGTTGTTAGACATGCACAGTAAAAAAAAACTGGACCGTCCACATCACAATTTCTCTAATTACGAAGATGTCTCTCTTATGTTGGGTAAGAAAACTGATAGCACCTCACCAAGCAATTCAGTGCAATGGAGGCAGCAGTTGGAATGGTGGAGATAGAAGAGGAAATGATGAATGTTAGAACATCTAGTTCAAGACATCATTACTGTGGCAACACCAGGACAGAGATTGGCAAGTATGCAATTATGAACAGCAACAAAAAGAACAGTGGAGAAGCATACTAGGAGCCTTTTATTCAGCATTTCAGAATCTACTGTTAGAAATTTTTAGAGAAGTGCAAGGTTCTCGATGATTTCCTGCCATCAAGGCAGCCTTTCTTGAAGACATAGAGATCCATGCTAGGCAAACCACTTCTTCCACGAGAGTTGGATGAGTTTACCAAGAAATTTATTCAGAGTCTGCGTGTGTGTGGATCTTCAATTAGCTCTTCCATTCTAATGGCAACAGCTCGAGGTATTATAATTCATAGAGATCAATCTTAGTATGGTAATTATGAGGAACTCGAGAAATCGTGGGCGTTCTCGTTCCTTCAAAGGCATGGCTATGTTAAGCACAAGAGTACTAGGACCGGTTGCAATGTTCTCGATGATTTCATGCCATCAAGGCAGCCTTTTTTTGAGGATCAAAGAAGTGGTTCAGACTAACGACATCCCAGTGTCTGTGTTCGTCAACTTTGACCAGACAAGAACCATTTCAGGAACCAATATGATTCCTCTAAGTAACTGGACGTTGGAACTGGAAGGAACAAAGCTGATAAACATGTTGGGTGAACTTTTGCCCCCTCATGTCATTTTCTCGGGAAAGATGGTGTGCCATCTTCAAGTAAATATTCCTGATGAATGAAATGTCACTCACTCATTAAATCACTGGTCAACCAAGGAGACCATTTTAGAATATGCTGACGTAGTGCTGTCACCATACATGACTCGACCAAGTCAAGTCTATGGCCTTGAGCGTGATGCTTTGGGTTTGTGCATGCTTGATGTTTTTGCTGCTCACCAATGTGAAGCATTTCTTGTGCTCACCGATGTGAAGCATTTCTTGTGCTCACCGATGTGTAGTATTTCTTGAAAACCTTAATGGTTATGGAATTATGCATGTGTTTGTGCCAGGTGGATGCACAATATTGTAAGTACTTATCTAGCGCAATACTAACTCAATTGACCCAAATTTGTTATGATAATCTTCCATTGTTCAATCATGCAATGATGTTTTAATACCAGCATGAATGCAGTTTGTAAAATTTACTGAATGAACACACAAACCAAGATTTAAAAGAGGCCCCTGAAACTTGTCGTGCTGCTGTACTCCCCTTCACCCTGTGTGGAGCGAGATGTGGTCAAGAAAATACAGTATTGACAAAAATCATTAGGATAAAATAACAGTTATAACATGAATTATAGAGAAAACATTAAATATTAAGACCGTTAAAATATCTTAATTTACATTATTAAGGCTAACAACAGCATCGTTTTAACCGTATGTGATACGATCTGAGATAAGGGCCCACTTCGCCCCAAAACTGATTTTGCACTAGGACCTGAAATAGCTACCAATGTTATGAATCATGATATTTTCATAGATTACCTCAGAGGCATCAAAGGTCATTGCTCTATCTTTCTGCAAAGTTTCAAGGCCAAGGAGCATTCCCTTCCATCCAAGCGAGCAGTTAGAAAAATCTTAAAAAATGGAGAAGCCATGCAAAGCTACCGTGTACACGGAATGAAAATATGGACATGCAGGAATTTCCCTTCGGTTTCCATAGCAACCTAAATAAACAGCGTGGCTATTGAAAACATGGTGTCATCAATGCGTGACACGGAGTTTCGCGTTAAAAACACAAGGGAAATTTCAAGACGTGTTTTATCGTTTGAGGGTATTGTGAAGAATGGAAGCAAAACTGTGTATAACTTTTGAATTGCATCAGATCAAGGCACAATTCCAGTACCATTCTACTTAGCTATCCTTACACTTTAACCTCATGCCAATAACTCATTTTTTTTGTTTTTGGCGAAGTGGCCCTTTTCTCAGGTCCTATCACATATATCAGGAACTATCCTTCGAAGATTTTATGGCCTGTTCTCTCCTTACAAACAAAACTGTTAGGCTCAGTGACAGACTTTCTGGTCTAGTACATTCCACCCAGTGCTACGCCACCAATGAAAGTATGAAGGTTGCCAGAAGGCTTGTCAGGTGGTGCCACTCTTCCCAGCGATGGCACGTCTTCAGGGCCATCATTGCTCTATCCAAGTTAGTCCTGGTGTCTTCGTCTTCCTCATTACTGCTCCCCTTCTTGGACTGGCAAAATGATTGTCCGGAACAATTATTTCCTGCTTTCTGCAATTATTTGCAAAGCATAGAAATTGGCAGGGAAATCAGTGCCTGGCGAGCTTTAAATCGCATCTGCTTTCCCATATATACACGAACAGTTTTTGCAGCAACAGTGCAAGCAGAGCTTCACATAACAACATGAGAACTGAACCAAAAAATAGTCATGCTGTGCAGCTGCTGCTGGAAGACTAGGAGCATTGTTATGCAGTTGTCTCTGTATGTGAGAAGCGCTCTGATCAGTCGCTGTCATCACAGTGATGGTTTATGCATTCGCACAAGACAGCATGTGTTATTTAGAAAAACATGTGTTTGGTACTGGTGTTCTTCAATAGAAGTGATGGTGGTGGTGTGCCGAACAGCCATACAGTGGAACCCCCCCCCCCCCCCCCCTTAACCTGGAAGTTGGGGGTCTGAGGGTGATGTAACTCTCAGAAGCTGCCCATTACTTAGAAATTAACACTGTGGTACTCTACGGCTTAAAATTTACAACCTACCGTAGAGTACATGGTAAGCCCCACCCCCCAGATTAGGACGTTCTAGACTAAGCGCCCACCATCCTGGTTTAGGACGATCGAGATCTAGCCATGTGTCCGTGTCGAGCCCTCCCCCAGACCACTCCCATTTCAGTATCCATGCTGCCCTGACCTAGCTAGCATTTTGTACAAGATGGCACAGAGTCATGTGCAGGTAAAAAAACTGAAAAGTTACACAGCGAGTTATAAAGTAGGGATTGTGGAATGGTACAGAGGACAAGGGATGCAAAATGTATCACAGACAGCAAAAAAAAAATTGGAGTTGACAGAAAGAGAGTGCGATGGTTCAGAGGATGACTTAATCAGGGAATGCGTTCCGAAGAAAGTTGATGAGGAGAGTGACGACGACGACGAAGATCCTTTCACTGGGATGAGTGACAGTGAAGCTGATGAGTTGGAAGGGCTAGAAGAGCCTGGAGAAGAGGACGAACAAAATCAACTAGCTAGCACATTTTTAATCTGTATTGTACTGTACTTCATATTGTACTGTACTTCAGTGTTATTACGTGAATGCGCCACGCCCAAAGACCATGTGCAAATTATTGGTTCCGTGTGCAAATCGGCGTAGTAATGCCGCAAACCGAGTTGCTGTAGTAACCGCCCATCTGCTGGAGCTAGCGCCCACCCCCCTGATTTTGGAGGTGAGTGGTTGAGCGCCCATGGGCGCTGAGTACGTATTCTACAGTACTATCAACGAACTCTAACAAACTATAATAACCTCAATAATCAACCTGAAATTTACTCTCTCGATGTTTGGACTAGATGCTCTAGCCTTCCTGATGCATCTAGTCGAAATGTCAAGAGAATAAATTTCAAGTTGATTATTGATAAGGTCATTATAACTTTTGTACATGTAGTTGTACAAGTTCTTTGCCAAGTAGAGAAGTACCCAGTTATGTGTGGGAGGGAAGTCTGATAGGCATTTATAGCTTAATATTAATATACAGTAAGGTTGCCGAGTAGAGAGGTAGAGTGCTTTTACCTTCTCCACCAAATGAAACTTGTACATATGCAGTGCAGAGAATTACAAATGGACAGTTTGTCCGAGTACAATCAATTATGTTCTGCCATTCTCATACTTTGATCTACATGTACCATCAAACATTTTGAAACTTTCAATTAGATAACTCAAATCATCAAGTAACGAGAGAAACGAGTGCAAACACAATAAATATTAATATTCTATAGTGAACAGTGCAAGTAAAAAATTTAGTCAGTTATCCTGTATCCAGTCATCAAGGAACAGCTTCTCTTTGTCCACCTTCCCATTACTGTCTGGGTCAGAGGTTAGGGCATCTGATGCTTTGATAGGTTTCTTTTACTGCAAACTTAACATTCTACCAAATATTGATAGCAGCATCAGGGGGGGAGGGGGGGGGGGGGGAATCTTGCAGTGGAAGCTTGTCCGCATTCAGAACCAGCAGGTCATTAGGGTATTGTTACCAAGGTAGATTCTCTTGATGATGTTGGGAAAAGGTTCGCTCAAGCTTGGACACTAGAAGAGAGAAAAGAAGGCTGGCAAGATTCAAAACATTTTACCTGAATTTGGTACATTGAATAACCTCCACCAAACAGGTACTCCATGGTGTAGAGAACTGAGCAGTGTATGAGATCATTGCCTCAAACTTCACAGATCTCGAACACATTAACCTCAAGTGGAAAATGGAAGTGTTGAATGAGCTTGTCGGTAGCATTCAGAGAATTCTCACCTGTAGATTCTGGGGACTCTTCAGCTTCAATGACATAATCTTCAAATGCATGTCCACGACTTGTCAGTTACTCAATTATGGTAAAAAGATGTGGCTAGTGATAGTTGTTTAGTCACTTGCTCTTTTATAATGAGAGTTGTGTAAAGATTGTCCATCATATCACTCCAGGTATGCTGTGCAGCTGGATCTGAACCGAGTGGTCAGTTGATGAAATGTTGAAATATTTTCTTCAAACTTCGTTTAGACAAAAGCAAGCAACTACACAATACAGGCGCATCCTCATTTCGGTATAGAATAATATCTGCTATGTTCGGGTAGTTCTGAAGGTGATCCCTGGCATACTAGTCTAATAACAAAACTGGTATGTGCTGACCTATGTAATGTACAACTAATAGTCCCGAGTGGTTCATCATTTTCCACAACGTTGAATTGTTTTAAACAACACCAAAAACCAGAACAAAAAAAAAGTTTGAGCGAGCTTAAAACAAATGTGTGCCCCTTTACCATTTACTGGGTGCCCCTTTACCATTTAAAAGACTGCAATGAATAAATGGTAAAGTGTCATCTAGCTGGTTGCGGTCAATATGGATGCACTCTTGTTTCCTCCTTTTTTAACCGGTTTGTTTTTGTTGAGTTTATTATCATTATTATTATAATTAAGTCACACAATTTACTTCCTTGGCAAATATTTCGGGTCACACTGTTTGATTTTTGGAGTATTTAGGCATCTGGAAGCTATTACTGAGAGTATTAGCAGTGGTATGAGCTTTGTTTTTGGTGGGGCTGGTTTGCGGTGCACCCACCATTTTTTTTAAAGTGGACCCAACCAATAGTGCTCCTTGATGAAACATATCTCATTTCAATGTGTGTGACCAACTTCTTCAGAGAACTGAGAATTGTAAGTATATGTTATTATTTAAATTTATTTATTTCCTGCAGATCACTGCAGTACATTAATCGTGATAGTAACGAGGAATTCTATACAATTGGCTCTCATCCGGACACACTCATCAAAAAGGTAACAAAAACTGTGTTCACACAGCACTTTGTTGTCTAATCCAGCTCATAATCCACCTATTTATGAGGGTTAGCTAACCTGGGTTTTTAATCAAGGTTCAGGGTGTTTGCTTCATGTAACTGAATAAGCTAAATCTTTGGTTGTAACCAACCCAGATTACAGGCCTCGTATTTAACAGCTATAGTCTCAAATTGTGGTCGAAGTACCATCATGCCATAGCGTGTATTCTCTATCTATGCTTGGCATCTTTATTGAGGGAGATATATCCTTCCTTCCTCTTCACTGCTTGACTGCCATAAGCACAGGTGCTTGTCTATGACATCATTTACAAACTAAAGTACTAAAAAATGAACTGATTGTGGTAACTGGATATATATATATATATATTGTCTGCACATGCCCAGTACACCATTCTATTATTATAAAATGGCCATACTTTTTTTACTTCCTGTTTGACAGGGAGTGAGCAAAAAGGGGGTGAGGTTGGTAATTTCAGCTATTGTCTCTTCCTGGCCTTTAATACTATTTCTGGAAGTCTTTCTTTGTAGGTAAGCTGCATAGGCACCTACGCTTACCTGGAATTATTCTAAACCCCTTCTTTGCTCTTGAGAAAGGAGTCACATCTGGGTGGATTTATTTGCTGTATGTTTTGACAGAGCTATGTCATGATGATAGCTTTTGTTTGCTTTCCTCAATGGAACAGATTCTTATACTAAACTCCAACTTTAAAAAAGAACACTTGTTAAAACAAACAAACAAATATATAACTAGAGAGTGTCAGTGGTGAATTGTTGATAATTTTAATAAGATGTATTTGGACTACCAACACTTCGCGGGAAACAAAAATTTCTGAGCACATGACAAAATTATGGCCAAGTTTAGCTTATTGCATTATGGGTGTAGGTTGTGCAAGATTCTATTGCACATGTTGGTTCAGCAAGATTGTGCACTCTACCAGTAGTTCTAAACCTCCCGCCAATAGTTGCCAATCTCTCTCCTCCTAAACTGAAACATAGGGTTAAATGTGAGTTAGTTTGTATGCATATATGCAGGTAACACTTCTGAAGTACTTCAAGTCCTACATGTCCGAGCACTTGTTAAAGGCCGGAGGTAATGCAGGGGAGAGACATATCGACGAAGGGGTGCGATTGCCACATCTCCGAACGTGGTTCCGGACACGCTCTGCCATAATTCTACACCTCTCTAATGGCATCCTGCAGGTATGACATACAGGCCTGGTCAAACTGAAGTTTCCAATTTTCGTACATTTTGATAGTGTGATGTGTGATGTTGTTCATAAATGGTGTGTTGGCGGTGGGGACTTCAAGTAATGTTTTGCATTTTCAATTTTTGCAACACTGTTTACTTGAGATCAGAACATTTACGATGAGCTTTTTGTTTTGTTTTGCCGTTGTAAGCATTAAGAACTGTATGCATTTAGAGAGGTGATGCTCAGGAGTTCCACTTTGCTGGGTTTTAGAGAACTGTTGCTCAGTCTAGTTCAGGAGACGATACTTGTCCTGCAATTGATAGAGGATGATGCTCAGGCACATGCTTGTCTGGAGTAAACAGGGAGACTGATGCTTGATTAGGCAATTGAACTTGGAGACAGAGAAGATTGTACTCGTAGGGAACTTGATGCTGGAGATTGAAATGCTTACCTACAACTTTGTATTATGGAAAGCGTTTGTTCACTTTCCAAAAATGCAATGCAAAGCATAGATAGATACATTGTTCATTTATTCTAAACAGTAAAACAACGGCAACTGCAAAACTGAGTGCGATAGAAGTATAGAACACAAGTAACGTCCGGAGAGCAAGCATATCCAAGGCATGTTAGTATTCCAGGGAGCAGCAGGGAGGCACTCAACAGTGGTAGCATTACAGATTGACTGGGAGCATCCACCATACCAGGAGGTGCAGTACTAATAACGTCTGGAAGTGACCAGCAAGGAGAAAGCAAGAAACCTCCCTCAACATCTACATGTAGATATGAGGAATCAGCGTGTTGATCCAGTAGATGAGTTCAAGACAACCTAATGGTTGAACAAGAGCAATGCCATGTGTGTCAGGCCAGCACACATCCTGGCATACCATACTCATTCAGTTAGCTAATAAGAGTAGAGGCTACAAAATAGTTTGCATAGTGTTTGCTTGCTGCTAACAGAAGTCTACTTCTGTGGGTTTTCAAAACTGTTCAAATCCTCTTACAGAAACTGAGAGGAGGAATACTGCCTGGTGTCAAGTTCCAGCTAATATTTTGACTCCACAAACATCCCATTTTCATAAACCGTGACCAGTGTTTCATAGAAAGTGGGGTGGGTCCTGGGAGAACCCCTTTTCCCATGTATTACATGTACTTTGGCATGCTAATTAGGATGCTTTCTTGTAAAAACAAACACCTGGTACCTCTACATGACAATTACTAATTAAGTAGTATCTGCAGTGTACATGCATTTTATCGTGGCTGTTCCACTGGAGGTGTGCTTTTGCTCAGCCTTGTGATCAATTCACTACCTACATTTATCTTGACCGTTTCCAATCTAGACCATCCTCTATTCCTTCGGAGTGCTTGAAGCGCAGTATCCCCAGGGCGTTTAAGACTAGCATGCCACTATCTTTTCGAAATTGTAAGCATAGCAAGCACTGTGCTTTACTATTGTGTTGTACAGGTCAATTTTCATATTTTTTTGTTTTATTTATGCAATAGGATGTTCGTATTGTTGGTGTTGGTGAAAAAGATTTGCAGCTAGTCAGTAGTGCAGGGTGACTTAGTGTCGATGTTGAGGTAATGGAGGTTGTATCAGCTCTGGAAAGCACAGAGGGACTGGCAGTGACTCAAAGTAGAAGGGAGACTTTCTGCAGATGTTGTTAATTTGAAGATTACCAAGACGTGTGTGTTTTACATCTCAAAAGTAGTTGCCGGCCTAAAAATGTTGCTGTCACTAGGCTGGTTCAGATCGCACATCCTCTTTTGCTCTACCGCTGATTGCTAAGTGTGACAGAGAACAACATCACCCGTTGCAGTTGTGGAGAAGAAACAGGCAGTGCTATGCTTGGCAAGATGTTTCCCTTATGCATAACTTTCTGTTTGAAAAAGTGATCGGTCGCAGTTTTCTTGAAAAGGCTCCAAGCAGAACTCGGGTCCCGCACTGCAGTGCGTGCATATGGAATAGCGAATGAGCGCTTAGATGTTGGGCATGACTCATCTTCCCTACCTATCAGTCATGCATCGGGAGGATGACTTGGAGACCTGACTAGACCAAGCAAAATGCAGGAAGCTAATTTAAGCCTCTCTAGGAGGATGGTGGCAGAGCCAAAGAGTTGTTTAAACCAAAGGTCTTGTTGAAGAACTTAAGTGCATGTATTCTTGACACACAGGGAGATAGCACAAACTACTAACTTTGGGCCTTTCGTGGAGCAAGTTAAGTCACTGGAAGAACCTTACCTGACCCACCTGAACCTACATAGGTGGAAATGTTCACTAAACCTCTGAGTGTTTCATGCAGGCTTAGCGCATCACTTTTCACAAGGAGTCCATTTCTACCAGAATCTTCATTATAATCTATAACTAAACTGTACATCCATGAAATATTATAAGAAAATTACATTCATTATTATAAGAGTGTTCAGACTTCAGTATCAGAGAGTGCAGAAGGCAAACCTTCAAAAAAGCGAAGCTCACCTCAGCTAAAACTCACATCGGTAGTTTATTGCTGCTAAAAAAGCGCATAGAAAGTGTGGGGAAAAATCCATAGAAGTTTGGCGTAAGGGAAAACCCCCTATGAATTCACTTTCAAGGAACCCTTATGTTTCTGTGTATCTCTGTTTCCCCACTCACAACCTCTGTGTAATAGGTCCACTCAAAACTCTAGTACCAGACCACTCCAATTGTTCCAGTGCATGTCCACAACCACTGTTTCTCAACTGTGGTAAAAAGGTGTGCTGCCTGTAGTAAGCAATCGTTCTCTGTAGCAGTGGTTGTCAATGGTCAATCAAGCTACATACCCCATGTGCTATTGGTTTAAAGATAGTCCTCTACATGACTCAAGCTACATAAGCATAAGACCTGCACTGAGTTCTGCTGTTTGGTTTGTGGAGTTCTGCGACAGAAACTATTTACCAGATCCAAAGGAAACTGTATCAAAACATCTGCTGTGTGGTTGGTGGAGTTCTCCTATGCATCTGTTACCAAGTTGTTGAGGAGGATGTGGTTGACCTTACATAGGTATGGTTTTTACAATAGCAACAAGATGTGGTATGTGTTGATCGAAGTGCACAACGTCGTGGACATAGGTACAGTCAGCCATAGCAACAAGACATCAACAATCTCTATACTCAATATGGGAAAATCTCCCTGCAGCTCCTCTAGGATATCTCTCTAACAATTCACTAGACCTTGGGATTCTTATCTCTAATTGGAGTGAGCGGAGTAGCGTGTGGCTTTCTCTAGAATATGTGTCAAACAACTCCCTACATCTCAGGAACTCTTGCCCTGATGTGTGTAATGTCTAACAATAATGAAGCTCTGAGTTAGATTTTAAAGAACTCGTGTGTAATCCTCCACCACACAACTGTACAGAAACAACAAAATAAACGAACAAAAACATCTTGGGACAAGATCAATATATTTAAAAACAAATAACTACATTGGATTGTCCTGTTAAAAAGAGCAAGGAAACAAGACTACTCATGTTTGTCTACAATCGGCTACTAAAACCTGCACAGCAATGTTGTACTGCTTTTAAAAAATGATTGATTTTAAATGGTAAAAGATCATCTAATTAGTAGTGGTCAATGTAGTCCTGTTTCCTAATCCATGTATAGTTTACATATGTCAATCATATTATGTACTGCTCATTGCTGTATACTGACTAATAGCTCTTACATGTATAGCAATATTATATACAGTACAAGCCCAAAAAAACACATGTATGCCGGTTGCGTTCAACGTTAAAAAACGTAAACCGTGAATGCAAATAAACGCACACTGTAAATGCTAACAGTCTCAACGGAAACCAACGGTAGCAAATGGGATAAACTGTCTGCTTAGCAGTGCTGAGGCGCAAGCGCTTCGCAATTAAAAAGAAGTGTCAGTGCACTAGTAAGCCTCAGTTGCATAGTGAGTGTTTTCAATTCTCTTCGTTCCAGAGCTTTCACTCTTCCCACCTGAAGTATTGCAGTCTAGTCTAAGCATCCTGTTCCGTACTTCAGTCGAGCGTCACCCATCAAGAAGCAGTGCAGTTGAGAGTCCGTCTCCTACCTGAAGGTCTCCGCACCTCTTTCTTGCTATAAATGCAGATAGCAAGCAAGAGAAGCAGAGACCTACGCTTGATAGTAGAACAAAAGTGCTTCAGGTAGAAGACAGATGCTCGACTGCAACTGTTGTGCTCTCGTTGAGACCGATGCTCTTACGTAACATGGGACTTGCAATACTTCAAGTGGGAAGAGTGAAGGTTTTGGAACTAATCCCAGCTTTTTTATCCGGAATTGTGTGTTTTTTAGAAAGGTAACTTTTGAGTGACCACCTTCAAATCAACGGTCTGAAAGGAGGGGGCATGGGGAGCCAACTTCATTGAACCTTGAAGACAAACTGGAGAAGACTGAGGACTGGGGGAGTAATGGGGCCAATCTGTTCCCCAGAAGTGGCACATGGTTGGTTAGCTCCCTCTGGTTCTTCTCCAGAAGAACATTCTACTACTAGATATGCCAAAGAGAAGAAAGAAATACACAATCACATTGTATAATAACATGATTCATTTTGGAAGCATGACCACTTTATCCATCTCCAAATAAGAACGATTCACAATAAATTGGTGGAATGTGGGTTAGACAGCTGGACACATTGGTGGAGACCTTAACTCTTACACTGCGTTTGTCACGGCGTTTGTGACACAACAATCCACCCCACGGGTGCGTGTGTCACAGCATCCGTGACAAGCAATTTACCGCTGGCAGTGCGTGTGTCACAGCATCTGTGACATGATATTTCTTGTTGCATAGCTCCGTGGATTGTCTGTTTTATAGTCTGTACTTACTAGGTAAGGTTGATGAGTTTATAATCAAACTTGGGAATGCATCACCATCTCCATGAATAACATAAAAAACAAAAAAACCAGGCGTTTTATTTCGTGGTTCATTGCCAGATGCAAATAAGAAACATGGTGTGTATTTTTATCCAAAACAAACACAAATATGGATCTGCAGGCAGTATTGGAGGCTCTTTCTGATATTGAGAATGACTTTGAAAGTGACAGTGAACTGGATGATGTGGAAGAAATGAACTAGATGATATTGGAAGAAGATGAACTATATGATGTGGAAGAATGGCCGGCCCCTGAAGAAATGGAAGATGTTAATGGCAGCAGTAGTGTTGATGGGGAAATGGATGTAGAAACTGGCCATACGGGTGGAAATTCTTCAAGTGGGCTTGTCAGGTGCAAAGAAGTTGACAACATTATGAGCCCCACCGAGCGTAGAAACTCCTGGTTCAAATTTGCCAGATGATGATGTTGAGCCCAAGGATATTTCTTCACCTGTTCTTTGCAGACGAGGTTTTTGACCTAGTAGTGCGTGAAACAAATATTAATACACAAATTCTGATCGTAAACAGGCCACTTACGGTTAGCTCAGGCTCAGTGTACTACTGTCAGACTTGCTCTGACCACCCACCTCTACATCCAGAAGAGTGCTTCAAAGAGTACCACACAGTCAAGATCCTGAAGAAACGAAGAGCAACACAGTGAACTCATGACTATATTGGTTATTCAATGACTATATTGTTATTCAATTATCTTCTTATAAAACATTGTACTTGATCTAGCAAGGTATTCAAATGGATTTTTGCTGCTGACAATCTTGTTCTAGCTAGATAGCTATATATCCAGGTAAGTTTTAGTACACAATGTAACAAAAATAGCTCCCACCAACCTAAATTGCCAATCCTATAGCTACCACACAGCATACAGACAAATCTAGCATACTTTGCATAGTCTAAGCAGCCGACTAACATACAAAAATAGCGTAGAAGCTACCATGACTAGTTTCTAAACAAAGGTATAACAATAGCGTCAATACGATGGGTTTTTTTAAACTGGCTATCGAATACTTACAGTTTGCTGAGATAACCAATGTTCCCTGGACCTGTCTCTGTTGTTTGGTCAATTTTGGAGTAGTAAATATGCCGTAGGAGCAACTAACAACAGACCGTTTCTTCCCCATGCGATCGCACAAGGTTTAAAAAAACAATGCCGCACCCAGACGATTGCTTCCGGTTTGAGTATTACGCACGTACGATTATTGTGACTTTTTCAATTGGCGCCTTGTATGTGTTAAGGAAACTAGGGGCCATCACCAAAATCCTACCTACTTTTTATTTGTTGCCAATCAGCATGTTCAAAAAACCTTATGGAAAGGACCATCTACATTTTCAACAATGTATGTTGGTAGAACAGGAGCTGTAAAACAAAGATGATCTATCCTTTCAAAAGCTCTAAGCAAAGACGAATCCCGGCAGCTAAAAAAATTAATTGCCACGAGGCACAAATCTCGTGCGCTTTGGTGACCTTTGTGCAGACACATCAATGACCTTTAGTGACCTTTAGTCAGCATTGGTAAACATTAACCGTTTATTTGTGTTTGTTAGTGTTAGTTGGAAATGGTAAGCATCTACGTGCGTTCAAAATAAACGCAACCGGCATGTGTTTTTTTCCCACCTCTACTGCATGTCTATTCCAACTTTAATTGAGGTGATTTTCAGCTGACTTCATTTGCCCTGTGAAGACCGAAGCATTCGATTGAAACGTTGGCCGAAAAACCCCAAAAGTGGAAGATAAACTTCAGTATATTTTATCTAGTCCAGTGTACATGCACCTTCTGCAACCTGTAAACAGAGACCAAAGAAACAGACCATCGTGATTTATTAATCCGCTACTCCACCGATAACATGCCACTATCCCTTACAAAACTGTATCAACGGTCCTTTTATTTTAATTTAGTTTTTATTAGATCATTATTATTTTAGTTGGGGAAAGGCCATCTTCATGCATTTTCCATTTCCTGTTGTGTGCCGTGGTCACTTAATGAGTGCCATGATCTACTTTTGGAGATATAGAGAGGGAGAGCGAGACCCCTATTACCAAACTTACCATTCCCAAACCAAATGGACAACCAAGCAGACCTAAAACTATCCGTCCACCTATTATTGCCATGTACTGACTCGTCTCCCTTATCCATATCTCACCACTCCCATGTATAAGCAGCATAAATATCTAATATCATCAACAACTTAATTATTTTGGTCCTGATGGACAAGCGAACATCCAAGTTCTGGATAGTGTACGTCGTAATGCAAGCGAGAAAAGACATATTTTTCCCTGCCAAACCATACTGCCGCTCTATAATGTTAGTATTCCAGGGAGAAGCAGGAAGTGCTATGGTTTGAACTAGAGTCCCTGTATATATAAGAGTAGTGCCAACTGAGCGGTGGCCGCCATTTTGGACCCAAAAAATTGACGGTGCGTGCTCGACTTCTGTTTCATTGTTTTTCTTTGAGAGAGAAGTGACATTCTGTATGGAAGCAGCAACTCAGTAAAATTACATTATTGTATTAGACGCTGGGAAGCTAGCAATAACTTGTTCACAAGCAATTTTCTATGCTAAGGATCAACTGGAATGGCCAAACAACAGACATTTGATAGCTCTGCTCTAACACTATGCCCTTGCCAAGCACTGAGACTTGACTTCTCATGGGACCTTGTAGATCTAGGGCCATTATTTGATCTTGTTATATTTCACTGTTAATATTTCACTATTATGTGTAATAAATAATAGTTGGGTTTTCATCATATATACAGCAATTTGATTTAAAGAATTGAGGGGGGGGAAAACACAAACAAGTTAAGCCATATTTTCCACAAGTTTTCTCATGGCCATACTTTTACTGCTCATCTCACACCTTCCTTGCAAACGTGCCATGTTCTTCTTTTTGCAGTAAAAATGTAACCTGGTGTTGATAAATTTGGACAAAAGTTTTGTTTTCAATTTATGGCAATTTGGCAGGTGAATGTTTGCAACTTGAAACTCGGCCTTTTCCAAAAGAATTTTCTTCACATTATGCACAACCAATAATTCCTTCTCCATGGAGCGAAATATCATTTCAACCTGCATAAACATATCAAATACATCAGATGATACATGGGCGAGACACCCTACTTGATATTCCTTCAACAGAGTTAGAGCTGAAGCTGGGTGGTTGGCATCACTGGATTCTTTGAGTGCCTTCTTTATACAGAGCTCACAGGTTTTCTCACATGTGTGTACACTTTTTACACAATATCCAGCAACATTGTACAAACTGTTGAGCTCAGCCTGTGAAAGATCAGGAGAAGTGCAGTCTGAAAAGATTGGACATTCTACTGTTTCCAGTTCAGCAGGCATTTTTACTGGCTGTCCAATAAAATCTGCAAGGTATTCCCCATCATCTTTCTGGTAATTTCCAGAGCAAGGTAATGTCAAGAGTTGTGCAACAGACACATGTTTGAGAGCATAACGAAACTCAAGAGGTGAAGGAATTGGCTTTCTGACTCTGATGAGAGAAAATAGGTTTTCCAGACAATCTTGTACAAGTCTATATAGATGTGAGAAAACAAACAAATCCGTCCACTAAAAACTCCTTAGCTACATGTATATCAATGACAGAAATAGTAGACAAGATAAGACCTGTTTGAATGGGTTTCCATTCACCTCTCTTAGCTACCTACACAAAGACCTCGAAAAATTTCAACAACACCCTGAAGGAAGTTAATGGCCTCACTAAACTTGACAGGGTTCATTAGACTCAGAGCAGTGAGTGGACTTCTGCTAGTCATGAGTGCAAACCAGTGGCTTAGAACCTCTGTTAACCAAGCCGTTGTCAATAAATCAGGACCCTTGCCTTCTTCTTCCACCATATATTTCAGAGCACAGCTGACATCATGACTAATAACACTTGTGGCGTTTGACACTTTCATTTTGTTAAAATGCTTGGCATTCAATGCCTTTTCTGTGATTTTTGGGGCCAGCTTTAAGGGTAAATTCTCTTGAAACTCAACAAGCTGAATAAAATGGTATTTTCGCAGCATTGGTGTGTCAAGATTGTGCTTTTCAACAGTGTCAGCAGAGAGAGTAACAGTGTCATGGTTTGTAAATGAGGCTTTAATGTTCTTCATCAAATGGGGCACATCTGCCATGAAATAAAGATATTTTCCTGCCACTAGTGGGTGTTCAACCTTAACCTTGTTGATACATCTTGTGTGATCACATTCGACACCAAAACTTCGCCACATGGCTCTGTTTGAAGCACCCATATCACTCGTCACAACTTTCACATTAAGACCTATGCCGTGTGCCTCCTTCATATAATATTATTTCCTTTATGACAGCTCCATTGGTAGAATTTCCAGTAAAATGATAAGCCACTGCTTGTTTCCACCTAGTGGTGATGCCACCCAGCATAAAAACCAATGCATGGGTAGCAGTTCCATCATGATGTGGAAGTGTGACTTCCCCGATAAGACTACCACTTTCAACATCGAATTCCAAGCGCTGCGTAATGCTCATTTCATCGAGCGTCAGACAACACACCTTTTCCTCTTCTCGCATGCCTTCAATCTTGATAGTCAAATATTGAAATACATGTTTCAATACACCTGGTTGAAAGGGAATTGTCTGCATCCTTCTTTGAAGAGTTCTGATGGACGGTAGGGGGAATCCTTCTTGTACCAATAACTTATAACCTGGCGTTCCACAAACAAACAATTTTTGTAATGCCTTCACTGTAGGAGAAGACCACTCTATTCCTCTCATGCCACCTCGATCCAAACATTTCAGCTGGTCTGATCTGAATAGTCCAGCGAACTTTGCTTCTTGTCTACTTTGGCCTTTTCCAATTGTTTTATTTTCTTCTTGGCCTGTAGCAGTTCCATCTTCATTTTATCGATTCCTCCTTGTAAATCTGGAACATGCACTTGATCTAGATCTTCCATGGAACTTTCCTCCCCACAACATGTATCTATGAAGATGAACATATAGATATAAGACAGGAGATAATGTATTCGGAACATAACATTTATAACTTACCAAGCACACTTTGACTGCATGAACTTGATGAAGCGGCATGGTCTGACAATACAGTAGAGACTTCATCTTCAGTGTAGGACAGCTTCCGTTTCATGGGAGGCTTTCTTAGCTTTGGAGCTGTGCGATGGATGAAGATGGTGGGAACAGCTGTTGATTTCAATTTCCGTATCCCATCTGCCCTCTTATTCTCAAACTGTTGTTCATCAAAGTGTTCCTGGAAAAAAAAACAAGGAAAAAAACTCGAGCTAGCTCAAAATAAAAACACCATCAAATATCCCACCAATTTTAATCCCCCTGACTTCTCCCTGCTCATTTCACTTCATTTGTCCATGCTCTCAAACTCAACACATTTAGCTACCACCCCCAGTAATGTCCCTCAATGATATTCACTTCTGTTTTCAAGTGTATATATCTGATCAAGCTGCCATTTACTGCCTCCAAATTGTTGTTGATCCAAATTGTTGTTATTTAAGTTAAGAATTAGCTAGCTATATAATTATAAAGCTGTATTAAACATACCTCGCACAGTCTACTCTGCTGAGTCGGGATCCAACCAACACGGCTGACTTTTTGTTCCCAAATTTTCCTTCTGTTAGCATCTGCCGGGAGCGAAATAGTCAAATAGCGTACCTTAGACTAGAAGCAAACATAAAGACAGAAATAGAGATGACCCATTGTTTATGCACCCTCTAGAAGCAAACATAAAGACAGAAATAGAGATGACCCATTGTTTATGCACCCTCTAGAAGCAAACATAAAGACAGAAATAGAGATGACCCATTGTTTATGCACCCTCTAGAAGCAAACATAAAGACAGAAATAGAGATGACCCATTGTTTATGCACCCTCTAGAAGCAAACATAAAGACAGAAATAGAGATGACCCATTGTTTATGCACCCTCTAGAAGCAAACATAAAGACAGAAATAGAGATGACCCATTGTTTATGCACCCTCTAGAAGCAAACATAAAGACAGAAATAGAGATGGTCCATTGTTTATGCACCCTCTAGAAGCAAACATAAAGACAGAAATAGAGATGATCCATTGTTTATGCACCCTCTAGAAGCAAACATAAAGACAGAAATAGAGATGACCCATTGTTTATGCACCCTCTAGAAGCAAACATAAAGACAGAAATAGAGATGACCCATTGTTTATGCACCCTCTAGAAGCAAACATAAAGACAGAAATAGAGATGACCCATTGTTTATGCACCCTCTAGAAGCAAACATAAAGACAGAAATAGAGATGACCCATTGTTTATGCACCCTCTAGAAGCAAACATAAAGACAGAAATAGAGATGACCCATTGTTTATGCACCCTCTAGAAGCAAACATAAAGACAGAAATAGAGATGATCCATTGTTTATGCACCCTCTAGATGTGCAGCTGGCTCTATTTTGGGTCCAAAATGGCTGCCGTATTACTTCCGGTCAAAGGTCATGGCACTACTCTTATATATACAGGGACTCTAGTTTGAACCATCCCTTGCAGTCGTAAATAGTAAATACATGTGTGATACGATCTGAGAAAAGGGCCCACTTCGACCCAAAACTGATTTTGCACTAGGAGCTACCATGGTTATGATTCATGATATTTTCATAAATTACCTCAGAGGCATCTTGGGTCATTGCTCTATCTTTGTGCAAAGTTTCAAGACCAAGAAGCGCTTCCTAAAAAGCTTAAAAAATAGAGAAGCCAAGCAAAGCTACCGCGTGCACGGAATGAAAATACGGGCACGGGAATTTCCCTTCAGTTTTCGTAGCAACCTAAATAGACAGCGTGTTGATGACAAGAAGCTCTTCTGAAGCAGCTCGCGCAGTAAACTCTATTTTGCACTTCAACCATGATGACCAGCAACCCCTCTTGGAAGTATTGGAAGAGTATTTCTGTACACCTGATGACCATGCAGATGATAGTGACATAGAAGATGCTAAATGCAGGTGCATACAAATAAAACATCATGCTTACAAAAAAAAAGGTGATTTCTATCAGATATTGTGTGTGTTTGATGTCAAATAGGAGTTGAAGCAGAAGTGGTGGGAATTGACCACCATCGCTCCTTGCTTCAATTGGACAGACTTCTTTGCTTCGCATTAGAAGAAGTTCTCAGGAATAAAGCGTTCCAATTCATATTCAGTTCATCCGATCCAGGCACAGTGACAGCAAAGGAGCGTTCAGACACTGTAGAACACCAGTTTGTGCTTGCCAAACATTGCTGGACACCAACAGTCACAGATATGCCACACATCATTCTCGCCAAAGGTTTGTCTCCAGAACGACAGTGGTACTTATTTGACAGCATCCGACAGTTCTGTCCCGAGAAGGACAAAGACATAACATGCCCCAAACCATCATCTTTTCCAAAGCCATCCAGTCGAGCTGCTACACCAGTGGTTGACGAGGATGTGGAGAACTCGACCACATCAGCACCACAACAAAAAGGGTCCACATGTGCATGACCTGCAAGAAAGTAGGACACAACAGCAGGTCATGCCTAGAACCATGACATCAGCATTCTTTCACTTAGCCTTATCCTTGCTAATTTTATTTTTATGTCCTTGCTATAACCATTACAAAGATAACCAGGATTATCTACTGCTGTCAGCACCAGCCACTCAATCAAACTACACTTTTAGCTTAGCTACTAATCCAAAACCAAAGGTAAAATAAAGTAATGAAGGTGCAGAAACTCACTTGGAACCCTATAACTTGGAAGATACTAGCTCTCAAAAAAAACAAAAAATCTGACTTGTGTAGCTAGGGTGTAATTTAGTTTTTAAAAAGGAGTAAAGGTGCAAAAACTCAGTTGGACCCTATAGAGACAACGATAAAACTATAGATAGCTAAGCCTATAAGTATAACTTGAAGATGCTAGCCCTCAAAACAATAAAACAATAAACAAAATTCTAAAAAGTTAACTTGTAGCTTGTAGCTAGCCAGGGTGTAGCTAATAACAAACTAAAGGCCTGTCCACACTGCACACTGGAGTCGACTTAAGTCGTTTCATAAGTGTTTCTGCGCGTCCACACTGCAAAAAAAACAAGTCTTCGAGTCGACTTTAAACGGCTACGTTTTGAGCCAACGAAATAGGTGACTTGAGACGGATGTAAACGTTTTCAAAAACGTAGAAATTGAGGAATGTAATAAATATTTCGCATCATATAGAACACTTTTTATTGCTCGAGCTCGCAAGATGGCTGGAGGTTGGGAGGTTGATCAAACTAAGGCTCTGGTCAGTATCTGGGCGCAGGAGGGCGTGCAGAAGGAATTGGACGGGGCGAAACGTAATAGGACGGTATATGAGCGTGTTGCTCAGCAGTTGGCAGTACTTGGGATCGAAAGGATGTGGCAGCAGTTTCGGTCGAAGATTAAGAACCTAACCTTCAAGTATAGAAAGGCTATCTAGCTATTGTCGAGCCTGCCTTTTTATATATTTTGAATGGTAGCTTCATATCCAGTCAAGCTGTAGAAAAATCTCTATGGCATGCAGCTATTAAACTAGCTAGCTATGTAGCTTTTACTGCTTTTACATTTTTGGTAGCTATAGCTAGCAAGGTGTACAAGTAGCTAGCTAGCTATAGCTAGATAACTGACCCTTGTAGCCTCTGCCTGTGTATCTCAAATAAAACTGATCTTGCATGGGCCTTCCTTGCCATTAATACTCTCCTTCTCTGAACAGCATGAGACTTCATCAGCCGTAGATAGGCCATCATCCACACGAAAAAAAGAAGAACTCGATACGTAGCTAACAGTTAGGTTTCGCGCATGCGTGACATTTTTGACGGCATTGGGCGGTCCCGTGCAGGTGACTTCGCTGTTCATTTCTGTAGTGTGGACGCGCGCAAAACGACTTAAGTCGTTTTGCAACGGAAACGACTCAGAAAACGATTGAAACGTTTCCATTTTTGTGTAGTGTGGACAGGCCTTAAGACTACACCATACCTTTCACAAGATGCCAAGAAGTTCTTCTCCCTTTGTCCCAGCTATTTAATAGGGTAGCGCCATGGCCTAGTGCTGCCTAGATCACAAAAGATACTCTTGCCAAAAACTACTTCTGGTACGATTCAATGATTTAAAAAACACATGTGACGTCATCAATGCGTGACATGGAGTTTCGCGTATAACAACACAGGGGGAATTTCTAGACGCGTTTTCTCGTTTGATAGTGTAGTGAAGAATGGAATCAAAACTGTGTATAACTTTGGAATGGCATTAGATCAAGGCACAATTCCAGTACCATTCCACTTAGCTATCCTTGCACTTTAACCTCATGACAATAACGCAGATAATTTATTTTTGTCGAAGTGGGCCCTTTTCTCAGATCGTATCACATGTGTACTCTTCCACATTACCTAATTGGCATGATAAATGTGGTGTGATATTTCTGAGCATTAGAAATGTGATGAGTGAGCTAAAAATTAAAAACAACAATTAGCATCAATTAGCAGTTCATTTTGCTCCTAAACTCTATGGGTTGCAATAATTGTGAACAACAATGCAAGATGTTTGTGTCTAGCTGAATTATCCTCGTAACCCCCCCCCCCCCCCCCCCCTTCTTCCCACACACACACACACAGATCAATTTTTTCCAAGACCACACCAAGATTGTCATCTGTCCTCGCATGTCTGCTGTGACTTACATTGACGAGAGCAAGTCCTTCAGAACTTATCGCCTCATGCTCATCAACCAGTACGGATGCAGCAGGGAGCTGGCTAGCAGGCTACGCTATGCTAAAACTATGTGCGAGCGACTCATTGGCAAGCTGGACTCCAAGAATGTCGTGGCTGGGAAATCTGAAGTTCTTCCCATGTCTGTTGCACATGCTCCACCCACGATAGCATAGGCCTTTACCCGTGTCTAGAATAACCTCGTTATTGTAAATAACTAGGTGTTGATTGATTGGAAAAAAGACAGTAAATTCCGTACACAAGAGTGGTCTCTCTTTTTAAAGTTGAACCTAATAGTTTGTTTTAGAAAGCCTGTGGCAAATAGCACTGACATCGGGACTATACCTAGACATTATTACAAACTACTCATTGAGCACTTTCTTGGTATTTCTGTCTAATTCATTATTATTTTTTACTTGACATATATATTATTAATAATATATTATGCACTGATAATATAATGTTCATCTGTAATTGACGACCTAAAATTAAAATGTAAAAATAGCATTCTGCAGGTGAAGAAAGCCAGTTAGTAACCTAATCAACTGAATTGGGCTAGCTGTCACCTAGTGTCACTGGTGCTCATTGATACAACATGTGTTGAGGTCTATTGTACTCGTGTATCATGGACACATGTCCACGATTGTTTCTATGTATGACATCCGAGGATAGGATTGCTGGGATATTCCTGGAGAGGTTACATGTTGGATCCCTGAAGAAATAGTCCTAGATATCTGGGGATACAAGTGTTTCAGTATTGATGCTGCACTACATTGGTAGTTTGGATATCTGCTATGTTTACCAAGTGAATTGTGTTTTTGTGTATATCAACAATGACCAGTCTTTTTGGTTAGGTTTCTAATATTCTAACAGATTGGAGTAGAGAGGCCAAGCAGCTTTCTTCCCTGAAAGGCTCTATCCAACAAATAAGCATACAACACATTTACAATAACCTCAGTAATCAATTTGAAATTGTATTCTCTTGACATTTCGACTAGCCTTCATCTATATAGAAACGTCGAGATAATACAATTAAGTTGATTATTGAGAAGGTTATTGTAGTGTTATGTCAACTGAGAGTTCATTGAGAGTATTAAATGAATTTTCCTCAAATAAGTATCCATTTTTTCTAGAGGTATATATATATTCCATGCTTAAAAATTATGCGACAACTTTTACTCGCTGTGCATGAACAGAGTCACTAAGAGTTTCTCCAACAGGATGTTTTTCTTTTGTCAAATTTCTTTTTAACACTTCGACACTTCTCGCCATCAGTTCCTTCGAAGCTCGTTAGAATGTTGACCTGACTTGATGTGCTAGACTATTAGTAGACCCTTTTCATTGCAAACTATTCTACGAATACATTTTCACTAGAGAATTATTTTATCCTGCTCAAGGAACAAATAGATAGTGGTTTAGCAGCCACTCTCAACCTTTAGCTGGTTTGACTCCAGCCGATGGGGTCTTGCTTGATAGCTGAGAGAAAATGGGACTCTTAACCCTCTCGCTGTCGGCATTGTGGAGAATTATTTTAAATTTAACACAGCCACATTAAAAAATTAATATCAAATCAGATATTTAGCTGAACCATTTACCATTTCGGTCATGTGATAGCATGATAGTTTTAGAAGTTGTGGTCAAAATGTGTGACCACAAACTGACCACATACTATGAATATAATTATGCAAACAATAGTCATGATTTAGAGTGTCATAACTTCTCCATAGTTCATGTTATGGACTCGATATATAGCTCATAAGATAGCTCTATCCTTATCCTTTCTTTTGCTTCTAAGAACGTAGGAATATACATTACTATACAAAAGTTATGCCAACCCATAATAAGGTCTTCATAAATCGACCACAAAAATTTCCTTATTTATCAACAAGAACCTCTTTATCAACAAGAACTTTGTCAATACAACATTCAGTAAACATTTGATATAATTGTTTGACCTAATGTAATCGAAAGACATTTTGGGTGAAGTTTGAGGTGAAATCAGTGTCTGTGGCAAAAGTCAACCAAGTTGTGGAAAGCATGGAAACAATTCCGATCCTCCATAATCCAAAGGTGAACATTGCAGTATTTGCATTGCACACGACTATCTCCGAGGTAGGAATGGATGCCTTCACATTCTTCGTCACTTGATTCATCACCAGAAATGTCCCAAGCTGCTCTAGTCACTTGGGAAATAATTTCAGCTATTGACAGTCTCGTTGATATCGTCCGACTGAAAATCGTTCGTGTTTTAAATACAATTTCATTAACTTTCCTCCATCCAACCGCCGTAATTTTTTTGGTGTAAATAGAGTATGAATTCAGCTATCTTTTGATATAAAAATTATTGCCTATTGACAAATGCTTATATTTTATTTTATTTTTCAAAGCCGTGGCGCCATTGACAGTGAGAGGGTTAAGGTGACGGGCTCAAAACTCTTCAAACACATGACCTGCAACAGTTTTCGTGACAAAATAAAATTTCAACTGAAGTGGTACTATAAATGGTGTCGTCATCTATTATCAATTTTCTAATGTGCAGACTACGACTCCTTTGAGGAAGTCACTCGCTTCAAAGTCGTGGAACATTCCAGTATTTTGTTTAAGTCAAAATTTAGGAAATACTTTTATAGAGCAAATATAGCGCTATTCTTAATATAGAATTGATGGAGTTATCTTCGGGTGGGGGACAAAACTGTTTATGGGCTTTTTCTTCAGAACATTCACTGTGGGTGGTGTTGAATATTCCACAAGGTATGTGGAAGCATCAGAGCCTATCGGGTGAGAACTCCAAATACACTTGGAATTTATGTTAGTAATCATGATAGATGACGTGGATGGTGTCACTCATGGAAGGTCTCCAAGACAGCACATGTGGACATTGGACATTTGTTGGTGCTTGACTGCATAAACACAACCACTGGTACTAGTGTATATTAAGGCACAAGTTTTCAATTACATCATATTAACCTTAAATTTTCTAGCCAACATGAGCAAGAAGATAGGTGTACATAATGCCACGCCTATTTTGTACATCCTGTTAACCACAAGTATGTTGTAATAAATCTTCGCTTTAAGGCTTTGGAAAATACAAAAATGCTCGTATGTTTTCCCCCTAATTTGGTACGGTGGTTTATATATAGCACTCTAAAGTGTTGATGGACACTGAATCGTTCCCATGAAATTTAAATTAATAAGAGAGTAACTGCATAAGTGTGAAAACAAAATTACAAACCAATATGCTGCAGTTTTTTCCCTAACTGGACACAATAATAGCATCGTGCAGTGTTAGCACTTGGGACAAAAAGAATTCCATGAAATTTACACGAAGTGTACACTGAAACTAAATTTATCACTAGATGAGGACAGCAAATTACATTACAAATTAAGACACGGGAAGAGAAAGAGTTAAAACTAAACTAATTGTATGTTTCCACGAATACCCTCCTTTGGGATTTGTAAACTTTCACTGCTCTTTCGACCTCCTTCCCAGCTTTATTTCCCTCAAAGTAAGGTCTCGCGTAATCTCTTGCCTTCCTGTAGAATTTCCGTATTAGTTCTACTGAAACAGAGTCCAGTGCAGGGTTAACTATTTTACGTAGCTTCAGCAAGGTAAAATTTGTGTATGCTCTGCATACACAAATTGCCTTTGCCTGCCCCCAAACACGCTCAATCGGATTGAGCTCACAATGGAACTTGGGCAGGAAGTAACATTGCAGACCTCTGCTGTGCACATAGTTTTCAACTTGGGTCTTTTCTTTTTTGAAGTCCTCATAGTTTGTGAGTATAACTCGCATTTCATCTGCCTTGAGGGTTGACGTATATATTCCACGATCAGATAAAATAGTTCTAAGTCCTTTTGCTGTGCCATCAGCATTTACCATTGGCCTGGGACTCCCTGCCCACACGGTATCCCTCACACGTCTTGTTCCACCATCCTTCACCAGAATACTTTTGGCTACCAGAGCATGCTCATGGAACTTCTTGTGGCAACTAGACTGGTCCAACATAAAGACAACAGTATGTGTGCTGGGAGGATATTTTGCCACCGCAATGTTACAGGTGTTCTTCATCTGTTCTAAAAAGCACTGTCCAGTCAATATCCCTCACCATCGCCACATATTCAAAATGAACCCGAGCTGACTGAAGTGTTTCTGGGTCATCTACCTCAGCAAACTGCTCATCATCCAACCTCAAGTATCCATTATGCTCCTCTACAAACTCTACAAAATGCCGCATCCCTTTGTTTTTGGAAGTATCGCTGGCCGATTTTGTTCACCCCACATCCACGTCTGTCCTTCATTAGTATTGAAGATTGACTCATCGTGGAACAGGACGACCAGGGTCTTCTTATCTTCATCAGTTTCATCTCGAACTCTTGGAGACTCATCAGGGCAGAGTGGCAGAGGTTTGTGAGTAGAGTAAAGAGATTTCATCAGGTCCAGGTACTCCTTGTTATATATTTAGCTCTTTTTTTTAACATAAACCTTCCTTTGTTTGACCACATCATCCCACTCATGACCGTCAATATAAACACCTTTCTTGTGATCAAGCCAAGATGGTGGAGCCATCGAGTAGCAGTACGAATGGAAATGGCTCGTGGATAGTGAGGGGGTAGATGACAAGATGGCAAAACACTCGTTAGCCCATATGCAAGGCATATTGGGGGTTCCCCTTCATGAAGGCATTTTCTCTTACCCACTCAGCTGCCTTGTGGTTCACCTGTGAAGTAAAGAGATCAGGATGCCATATACAGCACACATTATACAGAGAAAACAAAACAACTAACCTCTTCATCACGAAGACAGTTGTCCTCTCATACTTTCCCTGCTTTCTTTTACCTTGTTCTTCAGAAAGTCTAATCGGTATCGCTACACCGTAGTCAGGTTAAAACCAGTGATTGATCCCGCTTCCCTGGCAGCATCCTTCACTCGCATTCCTAGCCGCTTGATCGAGCTAGTGGCAATCACAACTGACCACATCCATTGTTGATCTAGAACATCTAGAATCTGCGCCTCCACAAACTCATCCATGATCTCCTCCGCTTTCTCATCAGTAAACCCCTCATCATCATCATCATCCAATTCACTCTCGTATTCGGTCTCGCTACCGATGCTAGGATCATCAGTGTCAGCGTGCACTCGTGTAATGTCAGAGTCTTCATCTTCAGTTTCAGGAACAATAGTATTTTCATCACCAGGGTCTATATTTACAACTGGCAGAGATCCTTCTCCAGGTTGTTGTAGAGCTACAGCTACAGAGTTGAGGGAGAGTTGTGAAGGAAGTGAGTCTTCTCCAGGTTCAAGAATAACATCCACATAAGTAGGAGAGAGTTGGGAGTAGACATCACCAGTTTGTTCTACAGCAGCTGCCCTTTTCTCTAGCTTTGCTTTGTTGAGCTTAGCATTTTTATGGTCTTAGTTTTAGACCAGGGAGTTCCAGGGGCTTCAGCCATTTCCTAGCTCAAAAGATAGGCCTGCTCTCTATTGATACTAAAATATTTTTCATAGTTAACTATAGCCAAGTTATGGAAGCTACAAGTGGAGGGACCCTAAAAAACCTGAATGCCTGAAACCTCCGCATAAATATCTCCAGATTGCAAATTGCTAAAAATTAGTGTGGCTAGAGGAAGTGTTTTCATTAGGCGTTAAAATGTAAGTACGTAGACAAGCGCGCGGGTGGAAAATGAATTTCGTTAATAATCCATTTTCCACCCACGCGTACTTACGTTTTAGCGCCTAATGAAAACACTCGGGCTTCATCTAGTCACTGGTAATCTTTAGCACTTTGATCTGGAGATATTTATGCGTAGGTTTCAGGTTTTGAGGTCCATCCACTTTAGGTCTAGTAACTTGCCTATAGTTTCACCTATTAAAAATATTTTAGTATTAAAAGAGAGCACACAGAGAGACCTATCTTTTGAGCTATATATCAAGTCCATACCATGAAGCTTGCAGAATCTACGTAGCTCTATCTACGTAGCTCTAAAGTGGTAAACATAAGTTTTGGGGGGAAAATTAAAAAATGCAACTGTCCCCCCTCGATCATTCTTAATGAGCGCGTGCGGTTTCCACGGCAACCTCGGGCATTGCCACGAAACAAGGTTGCTGATTGGTCAATTTTCAAAATTTATTGAAAAAAACGAAGTATTTTTCTGGAGGGCAAATTTCATATAGATTTCAAATCTGACATTATTTTTAAGATATATCCAAGAAAATTTGTATGATTTGTACAAACATTTTGGTTGCATTTATGTAGTCAGAAGCACTAACTAGCAATCAAAATGAGTGACCATAAATATATCTGCATCAACGCTAGTAGATCCAACCATCCTTCATGGGTCATGGGTAAAAAAAATCGTTGTTGTGACTTCAATTTTTTTTTTGCTGATAATTCTCGGGGCTGGAGCTGGACCTCAGAATACATGCTGCTCCTATAACACTCCTCCATGATTCTATAAGCAGCTGCCACAGACCACTGATGATCAAGAGACGAGGGTGTGCATCATGATCAGGAGAAATATACCATAAAGTAGAGATGTATTGTAGTAGTGAGCACTCTATTTTCTATAAGTCAGCATATTATTGCTTATTTTTATTTTTTATTAATAAACTACTTCACAAAAAAATACAAACAAGACAAAAAACAACAAAAGCAATAACAATTAACTGATAATAATAATTAACTGATGAGCAACAAAATAAAAAATTAAATGAATAACTATTACACATTTTAAAAAAATGATGGGAATCACCCCCACCTGATCCAAGAACAGAGATAGTGTTACCTTACTATATGGCCACAGAGAGGCATTGTAGTAGATAGATGAGCCACCTCTCCCGTCCTTTGCCTGATTCATTGACCCAGTTCCTTTTTTTTTTTAAGGTGGATTTTGCCCCAATAACTTCCAAGGTCTCGATTGCCAGGGTGAATAAGTGACTCTGGCCCAGGAATCCATACACTTGGCTCTTTTCTCTCCTCTGCCACTGCACCAACCACATTAGTAGCTCAACCACGATAAGAAGTTAGGGTATCGGGGCAGGTAGCATCCCACACCAATGGCCTACATGGAACCATTGTAAAACCACCTGGCCTTTTCCAACCTGAGTGATCCAGACAGGATGGTTGCATATGGAACAGTGCAATTTTGGAATTTTAATGCTTGCGTGTGTGTGTGTGTGTGTTTATTTTATTATTTTATCAATCATGAACCAATCTTAAAATTAAAATATAAAATATTAGAATCAACAACATATATAACCACAGTGGGTCAATATAATATTGTATAAATGAAAAGAACGATCCTTGATTCCTTATAAGCAGGAAGGATCTGCAGGAAGTTCAACATCAAAGTCGTTTCCAGATAGGGACTTAGGACACAACTGAGCAGAATAAAAGATGCTAATATGCACTCATGTGTTGTGTACCACATCACTTGTAGCTGTGGGAAGTACTACATAGGGGAGACCATCAGAAGACTGGAGACCAAAATGAAAAAAACATCATGATGCCAGTATAAAGTGTGCTAAAGAGAAGTCTGCAATTTCTGAACATGCATGGGATAATGGCCATCCTATTTTTTGTGAAGAAGCCACCATCTTGGACAAGGCCAGAAGACAGAAGGAACTGGTGAAGGCATTGCACATCAGCCTAGCACCAAAGTGTGAGTGGTTCAATCGAGACTGTGGAATGGACTTGCCCGACTGCTAGTGAGCCACTCTCAAGAGCCTGAACTTGAAGACATGACCACCATAATTTATTTTACTCCAATAACACTCAATTACATTTATTATAAAGAGAAAACATAACATACCAAGTTCATTAACACATGCTATATAATATAATCAATTACAAAAATACCAAAATAATAACTAACTACATAAATAAATTACTAAAAAGCTAACAAGTTCAACTTCTGACCGACCCCAAAACAATTTGTTTATTTGATGTATCTGCAGATGAAAAGTTGATGAAGGCTTGCGGACCGTTCTCTATAAAGACCTTATTCAAATGATTTTCTTCATTCCAAAAGTCCTCCTTCTCAATTACTCCTCTCCTGGCTCTATCATACAAGCTCTTCACCACTCCTCTTCTGACATGGATAGGATGATGCGATCTATAATCAAGGTATACTGGTTGGTGTGTGTGGGTTTTCTGTTAAACAATTGCCGTTAACCTTCCATCTGCCTTCCTGCGATGGTGGCAGTCCAGAAAGGGCAACATCCGTTCACTCAAGCTCCATGGTAAACTTTATGGATGGCCTAATGATGTTCAGATGGTCCAACAACTCCTGCTTACTTCCCTTCTTCACAATGCCTAAGCTATTCACATATATCTTCCAAACGTTTGCTTCAGTGGGGCAGTTGTGAGTGCCAAATCTTCAAAGAATTCCATATAAAGGTTGGCAACCACTGCAGATACTGGAGAGCCCATTGCTGCACTCTCTTTCTGCTCGTAGTATATATATTTATACCTGAAGTAGATGGATTTCAGGCAGAAATCCTGTCAGCACCTAGTGTAGTCCTCTCATGCAAGCTCTTATCTATTGTCAACATTCCAAAAATTACTTCCACAGCCTCATCAATGGGAACACCTCATCAATGGGAACATTGGTAAAAAGAGAGGAAACATTAAAACTGACAAGACAATCATTCTGTGCCAACCATTCACCTTGAATATGGGGGGGGGGGGGGGGGGGGGGGGGGGGTAGCAGACATGTGAGCTTACTCTCAGGTGAGGTATCACAGTAATTCAGAGAGAGAAAAATTGACATGCATGTTTATTCTCTGAAAACATCACAGTAATCCAGAAGGGAAAATAGCTAGAGGTATCGCAATAATATGGAGTGTAAAAAAAGCTGACATGCTTGCTTATTCTGAGGAGAGCATTGTTGCTCTAATTGTGGCAGAGAAGGGGGGGGGGGGGGGGGGAACACTTCAAATGTTCAAATGCATACAAAGCACACTGGAGAAGGCAAGTTTGGTTTGGTTGGATATATCACCTTGCCTTGCCTCCTCTGAGCCAGGGGTGGGGTGGTGGGCGACCTTAAAATTGGTTGTCCCTTCAAATTAATTATTCCAAATAACACTATATACTAGGAAATAAACCAGCTGATGAAGGTGTTAGGATTCTAAAAAAGCAATGAATGAACACAGGTGCATTTATTAGATGGATGAAGACTTGCATTTTGGCAGTTACCAGCACTTTATGACCAAGATCAAGGTCGATAGATTTTTGAGCCATAACTGCAGCCTACTCATGAGAAGTCCTCTCATATTGCCGAGTTGAGATAACCTATATAACCTAGAGTTTAGTCTCATGATTAACATGCTGTCACCATTGCTGAATATGAGAAGCAAGTGGATGACTATCCAGAGCATGTCTGCTGCAGCTGTTTATAGCTATGTAAAAAAAATGTCAACAAACTATCACTCTCAGGTAGCCTAGGTAGCAAGATGCTGACAATGAAAAGATTTGTGCAGAAAGAAACTCCGGTACTGCTAAAACAATAAACAGACTGCACACCATCCCGATACTGTTGAATTGAGCAAGTTGGACTCACTAAGCAGACAATTGATTTAGGATGCCTAGTGCTATCAGACAGTGGTGAGGTTGGGTACCAATACAGCCAAGGTTCCTCAGTACAATTATGTGCAAAGGAACAGTGTTCTTCCTCTGTTAGTCAGAAAAACTCTGGATTGAGTGTTGATGACACTGATCAGTGCAGTTTACTAAATCCAGAGGTGTTCATTATCATCAGCAACAAGCCCACAGGTTTAGTGTGCATTTGTAAATGTCAGTAACTTCAAATTAGCTGTACAAAGACATGCTCTGCAACAGGTTAATGAAGTTACCAAACAGGTCATTGAAGTGATAAACAATACGACTTAAGTTCAATAAGGCTACCAAAGATGACATTGCTGGCTTCTATTCATTTTTGTCCACAGAGTCAACATTGAATAGTACAAGCTGAACACTGTCTAAGAAGATGCATGGCACAGCCACCAAAAGTACTTGGATGTCATGTGCTTCCCCAGCACTTTTTCCCAATGGACAATTTTGGTGAATACATCAGAAATTGCATTAAAATGAGTGAGTATGTTAAGTTGTGGCTCCTGAACAAGACTTATGTTTCAGAAAATATCCTCAGTATGTCTTCTACTGAGATACCTTTTAGCAGGTGTTTACAATGTCTTGCACTCCAACAAATCCAAACCCATGTCCATTGGTACACTCTTAAGCAAGATGCAAATGTCCAATTAGCAGGTAGAAGAGAACTTGAAAACTATGCTGCATACAGCGCCGAGTGGTATTGGTAAGCAGAGGGAGCTGAAGTGCTTGATCTAAAAGTGGGGACAACAACTCTGTTTCTCACTTTTAGCTGTGCTGACGACTTGCCAAGATATCACCAACTAGCTACTTGACAAGGATCAATGGCATGCCTTCCATAACATCATTGGAAGACTCTACACAGAACATGGTTTTTCGGCAGCCAGAAAGTTTTCCCTGAAGTTTCACGGATTCTTCAAAAAAAATTTTTTGTGGAAGGTCTTGTTCTGGAAATAGTCAGTTATACTGATACCAGCTGGGTTTCCTCACTACCATGTCCTCCTGTAGATATATGATGCTCCGGTCATCAGTTCTCACTTTCATACAGGAGAGAATTGCCTGTCACATAACAAATCAGGAAACTTGATCCTGACCTCAAGAGTTTTGTAACAAAATATCGAATTCTTAGCTACAAGTGATGGGAAGCAATACTTTTATAACGAAACGCAAGTTTTCATAGCCACCAACACTGCCAGTCTGAATTATATGGAGGGGAGTGCCAAAGCAAAATATACCACTTGGCTTGTTCACAGTTGGAACTGCAAATGAACAACCATGCTCCTCTCCTACTGTTGCTTTGGAGGGCAAACACTGACATCCAATTTGTGACTAAATGTCCTTGGCCCTGGTGTAGCTACTATATCAGTGGGTATGCCACTAAAGCAGAGAAGAGCAGCATGCATGATATGTGGCAAGAAGTCAGTGAGACCAAGAGTGTCTACAGACATCTTTGGAGCTTTGGTGTGCACTGCCTCAAATGTGTGAGTGAGTGTGGACTGTATGACTGAGTGATCACTTTAGTGAAAAGTCTGCCACCGTCTTGTGGATTGACATTTCCATGGCATACAAGCAGTCAGAGACTGAAGAAACTGTCAACTTCTATTCAGTCAACTTCTATTCAGTCACTTGGGAGTCTGATTTGTGGGGCCAATCTCACAAATATGTCTGCTAAAGTCACCGAATGCTTCTCCCCCAGAAGGTTCAGTCACAACCAATGCTTGTCCATAATGAGGTGGATAAACTGATAGCCGATATTTATTACCTCGTGACAAGTTTATGAGTAGTCAAAATTTATGCCAACATTCCCACTATGAAGCGCATGAACGACACAGGCACTGGCAGTAGCTCATGCTTCAGTATGGCAGGTAGACCAAAATCATGACTTGTTTGATAGGCAGTGATCAAGTGCTGCAGAGCATTTCTCTCTTTTTCTGTTCTTTTCTTGTCGTTTTCTTTAGTGTTCTTGTCCATGTCATATAGTATTGAGATGGGTCCACTTCTCGGAATAAAGAAGGAAACAAGTGGGTTGGAACCTGTTTCAGTCACAACTAATCACTCTTTGTTGAAAGCCACAACTTGCTGTTGAGCCAGCTGTCCAGTATTAAGCAGTGAACTATTTATTTCTTCTGTTGCTTGATTTTTCATTGCAGCAATGATGCACTCTTGCCTCATCACTGGAAGAAAATACTCCAAATCATGTGTTGACCAATGCATCTTCTGCAACATTGTCCTGTCGTTGTCGAGAAGCATTCCCTTCACTCTGAAGAATTTTCACCACTACTCCAGTTTAACATTTTTCAACAGCTGCGTCAGATCTGAGGCTGTGTGATGGGGTCCATCTTCTTAAGGAATTTAGCAGCTGTCATGCTTACAAAAAAATCATCAATACAGCTTCAATCCCACATGCTAGGTCTTTAAATAGCCATAATGGCTCTATCTACTTTAGGAATACCATTACCATTAAAGAAATGTTGGATGAACCTTTACCATTACCATTATGATCATTAGCACTTGCTCTATCTTGTGTGTACAATTTAAGTTTTTACTATATTTTGTGCATAAATGTATCACCAAATTCCTGCTTATTATATATGAGAAACAATTGAAACATGAATTAGCCACTCAATTGAAGCCATTGAAGCTCACTATATACTACAGTGGTCCCACTTTTGATTGACCACCTTCAAATAATCCACAAAAAATAGGCACTCAAGCGAAGTGCTCTGTCCTAGATGTGTGTGGGGCCAAGGACGGGTGAACTTTATACATTACACACTATATCTTCAAAGTTATAATACATTTCCTTAAGTTTAAGTTGTTGTGGGCTAGTTTAGAATGTCATAAGTCATGTACTGAAGGTGGCATATTCTAGAGGTATGTTATAGATGTGGATTGATGCAAACTAATTCAGGTCTTTCATTGGACAGAGTTTTTGGTTGGAGTTGACTCTAGAAGTGGCAATTCAGTATATCATTGTTGTATGTGTATTATTGAGGATCTAGAATAAGACAGTGTTAACCTAGTGAGTATTCGACATGTTAAAACTGTGGACACACTAATTGTAACTCCTTACAGTGGAAGCTATTTTCAGAAATAAAAATAAAATAAATTGCTATTCACTTATCATGAAAGTAGTCTCGATACACCTAAGTGGAGGAGAGTCTGAAGAGCTGTCCTAGAAACTATACCAGTTATAACTTACAATAGGGCTAGTATATGAAACTTACAGCATCTAGTTTTCTGGCTACTATAATTATATATAGCTATATTTAAAAAGTCCAGTTAACTAGGCTTGTTGTTACGTGACTATAATTTATAGTGAACAAAAGCTAGATATCAATTCATGAGAGTTCCCTTTAGTGTATGTATATGCCCATACTAGTACATTATATTGCAGCAGAGCTTAGATTAACATGATACCTATCAGTCTAATGGTTTTTTCAAAATGAGCCTCAAGTTTTGTGTGTTAAAGCCACTAAAGAGTAGCTTTAATCATAGAATCTGCTATTGATCTGGTCTTATACCCACAGCTTTGATTACCAACTAATTTTGTATGGAACATCTTTGAGCGAATATTCATGTACCAATTAGCTATTCCAGGAGTAAAATTTGACTGTATATAATTATATATAATTATATATATTATACTCACCTGCGTCCAAAATGTTAACAAAAATGAGTTTATAATAATAGCCAATATTGAGTAGGGAAGCTAAATGGATGTGAGTAATAGACGATGTATTCGCGGTGGGAAATGGCATATTAAAGATAAGTCATGTTAATGAAGATAAATATGTTAGAAGTAGAGAATTAAATGAGTCTATAATAATAGTTAAAGCTAAGTCTATAATAACAGATTCATTAGAGGTAGATAATTAAGAGCAAAGGTAAGTCTATAATAACAGACAATATAGTCATTAGAGGTAGATAATTAAAAGCAAAGGTAAGTCTATAATAACAAACAATATAGTCAGAGGTAGAGAATGAATAAGACTGACTGTATTAATAATTAGACAATTGGAAAAGTGAGGAAATATGATATGATAAATAGGTCTATAATAATAGACAGTATAATTAGTGTGAGGGAAATGGTGAAGGCGAGAGTAAAATGAGCAAATAGTGTTTGCACAAAGGCCCAGCTCCCCTGCCTTCGATGCAGACTGTTCTGTTAATTCTTGGACTGCAGGACAGAAACATGTGATGCTCGTAGTGGAGTTGGCTGCACATGCCCATTAGACTTCTGCATCATAATAAAAAGGGCATAAAATTATGTAGCTATAAGGTGAGCAAGAAAAACACAAGGTTAGTATCATAACTACCATCATTCAATACAAGTATTCTTAAGTTACCCAAGATGTCATCCTTTTTATTCTGGCCCTGCTCCTTGGAGCATTGGAAGTGACTTCCTCAGACTAAGACACTTTAGTGCTTGAATTTCTGAAAAATGAGAGAGAGAATAGCCGAATGTAAGAATAACAACCACATACAGTATGCCGCACATGTGTGTGACACAGCATTGTACAAAGATTTTCGCTAAGATCCTTAGATACCATTGTAGGCTATAACAATGTCCGAGCATGAATTACATTTGCATTGAGAAGATAGTGAAACCTTCTTCACCTTTACATTCATCACATGTAGAAGAGGAAAAGTCACCAACAATAAGAACAACATCAACAACAACAACCAATATCACAATTCCATTGCTACAACTACAAAACACTGCTACTCTACTACTATTACTACTATTACTACTACTACTGCTGCTGCTACTACCATGTCTACTACTATTATTATTACTACTACTACTAATACTACTACTACTACTACTATTATATATATTATTACTACCTCTACTACTGCTGCTGCTACTACCATTCCACTACTACTACTACTACTACTACTACTACTACTACTACTACTACTATCCTATTCCTATTCCTACCACTAATACTACTACTATTTACTATCAGTATACGGCTAGTACTAGTATTACTACTACTACTACTACTACTACTACTACTACTATACAAAATTGCCACTAAAATGGCAATCTATAGTGTCTGGTCGAGCACTGAATTGACGCCCCAAAACTAACCTCTTATTATGGCAACTGCTGTACTTATTGCACTCGTGCACATCATTTGCTTATTTTGAAATGTTGATGGTTTCATGATTATCATTATCAACAAACCGTGATACAATTTAGAAAGCAATCAATATTAAGACTGAGTCCATTGTATAGACAGATGGCTATATATATTATATATGGTAATATTTTTGAAGATGGACAAAAAGTACATATTATTTACTCACTTTGATTTTGATGAAGACTTATCCACTGCATGCATAGTGGAGGGTCTGCTATAGCTCTTGGGAGTGCTGTCTGGAAGAGGTGGGGAGATGAGGCATGGGCTAGGATTTGTGCCGGGAGCCATGTCTTTATTAAAATGGGTGTCCTCTCCATCTTCTTTCTTCTCAATACCTGGCCGTGTCTGAATGCAGTAGCATACTTGCATGGCGATGAGAACGCACACTGTCAACATTATGCATATAAACTGCCACACACACACACACACACAAACACAAACACACAAAAACAAATAGAAATATTCATACATACTTAAATATACAAGAATAATTGCAATATTATTTTCTTGCTATTCTTAAAATACTAAAAAAAAAGTCTAAAATAACTTATCTTTATATACAGAATGTTCAAACTTAGCACATTGGCTGAGATTTGATTGATTGTAATTTCAGGAGGAAGCTAGTCTAATTTGCTACTTGCATATTGGCTGAGATTTGATTGATTTTAATTTCAGGAGAAGATACCATACATACATCGGATTGTCGTGTATGACAGAAAATTAAATTCTGTTTGAACAGAAGCCACAGATCCTGCAAGAAATGAAGTTAGAGGATGTAAGATAGCCCAGATTTGTAGAGCTAAAGATTTTGATTCACGATCTTTATCATCAGCTACTGCAGCATGAGGTGTAGATGTCTTGTTAAATATTAGCAGTTACTCTACTTTACTTGTGAATTTGCTGTACAAGTTCTCTTCCATGACACTATTCTCAGCCCAGGTTCCAATACACAATGAATAATGTATTTTAAATAAATTACATGTTCATTTTATTTCCATACATGCATTTATCAAAATGGCATATAGTAAAGCTATAGCGAATTAAAATTCATAATTTGCCTGTTGCTGTTATTTCAGATCAGATCAGCTACTACACTCCTAATTGAAGATATAGTCTTGATACATAGGCATTGGCCTCTAAAAGCTGCAGCTCTGTACTATGCATCACCAAATGGATTCTCTCCTCTGCCAAATAAGCCTCATCAAACTTTCTAAAGTTACTTTAAACATTCAGTTGGCCTTGGTTCTATTCCTGGTGAGATGTTTCATTAAGCTATATTTGTAAGTTGACGACTTGGTTGTATTCCTGGTGAGGTGTTTCATTAGCTATATTATAGAACATTATCTAAGAAATTGTTCAAACCTGATTTCCTTGTGATCAATTTGTGCCAGCTACTAACCCAAACAATTCACTGCATAAGTAAAAGAAAGGAAATTGGTGCTGTGCTACTGCCCATCCACATGCACATCAGGCCACAGGCCAGAGAAGAAAACTAGCTGAGAGAAAGACAGGAAACTTAACAATCAATTCAGAGAGGTGAATGGCTTAGTATTTTATGTTTGAGCATATTATGTATGCTTATGTTATATAAGTTAGTAGTGTTAGCATACCTCAGATACACCTGTATGGACCCATGACAATGCTTCCTGGATCACCATTTTGATACCTATGGTTTGATACCTCTGCATGAGCAAATACACAAGTAATGGAAATATAATATATACAAATACACTATTATAGACTCAATCAAAAAAAAAATTCCCAGTTAGTTTTAGCTTTCAACTCCCACTACATGCTTGATCACATGACACCTTGATGAGGTGTGGTGTCAGCAGGATGAACTCACATAGATAACAACATGTTGTGCCATATGACAGGCAAGCTGTATGGAGGACAAAGACCTCCAGGATAACCAATGCAAACTGTAAGACTTATCTTATATCTTTAAAAAATTCAAAACAGTTGAGAAGGGTAATTTTAGGCTTCAACATTCTAACCTTAACAACATTCTTTAATAGCTGCTGGTGTGAGCTTTGAAAAAGGAGGTTTGTGTATTCAACTATCATATTATATATATTCCACAAGGTGTGCAATACAAGCTACATGAGTGAAACCAAGCGCACTTAAGTCCAGTTTGCCAGTAACAAGAGGTCCAATAATAATTCCCACATCACATTCACATGGAAAAGCCTAGCTGTTCCATCAGGCTTTACAACACAAAGGGAAGGCACTGAATAGAAGCTAATAGGTTTGTGGGGTCAGGTGGGTGGAAGGAGGACAATTAACCATTTTAATTGTTGGTTTTTCTACTTATAAACTTTCTTGGGTGACCCCTAGTATGCACCTAAACTTTCATCTGGTGGAGTTTAAAGTTATAAGCTAACATACACACACATTGACAGAAGAACATATATTTTTCAGCCTCAAAATATGAATCTATGAGTGGATAGGCCTAGGAATCTATCGAACAGTAGCCAATAAAGTAAGCATTAATTCTTTTTAACCTGTTGAATTTCTGAAAAGACCACATTCAGAAATAGCCATAAGAATACCCACCCATTCAGAGGTGTTATTACAATGACCTTCTCAATAATCAACATGAATTTTACTCTCTCAACGTTTCAACTAGATGCTCTAGCCTTCATCATGAACAATGAGATGCTAAGAGTTGTGTGAGCTTGTTATATACTGGTATCTAGCTATTCACCACATGATAGCAAACCACGACCTGGCACATGCATTCAGCACGTGAACCACACATAAACCAAATGTGGAACTAAAATAATATAGATAATAATAATGGCCATTTATTTTATTATTATAATATATTATTATTATTGTTGTTATTGTTGTTATTTTTATTATTGTTATTGTTGTAGTTATTATTATTATTATTATTATTATTATTATTATTATTATTATTATTATTATTATTATTATTATTATTATTATTATTATTATTATTATTATTATTATTATTATTATTATTATTACTATTACTATTACTATTACTATTATTATTATTATTATTATTATTATTATTATTATTATTATTATTATTATTATTATTATTATTATTATTATTATTATTATTATTATTACTATTACTATTACTATTACTATTATTATTATTATTATTATTATTATTATTATTATTATTATTATTATTATTATTATTATTATTATTATTATTATTATTATTACTATTACTATTACTATTACTATTACTATTATTATTATTATTATTATTATTATTATTATTATTATTATTATTATTATTATTATTATTATATAATTATATCAAACAGGAAGAGAATTCATACCAATTTTTGATGCAACAATTATCTGTGGCGGTACAGAGAGGCAATGCTCTTGCAGTCATGGGGGCAATGGGAGGCTCGGGCATGGACAGTCTTGTGTAATTATTAGTGTTGTTGTTGTTATTGTTTTGTTGTTATTTATTATTATTATTATTATTATTATTATTATTTTTTATTTTATTTTTTTTATTTTATATATATATTTTTTTTTTATATATTTTTTTTTTATCATTTATTTATTATTTTTTTATTTATTTTTTATTTCTAAAATTTATCTTTAAAATCACCTTCTCAATAATCAACTTCAAATTTTATTCACTCGATGTTTCAACTAGATGCTCTAGGAATAATAATATATTTTTCCACATTCAGTTCACATGCAGGAACATGTGTTTGATATGTATGTGAGCATGCATGTGTGTGTTTATGTGCATATGCATGCATGTGTGTATGTGCATGTGCATCCATGTGTGTATGTTTGTGTGTGTGATGCATGTATGTGTTTATGTATGTATATGTGTGTGCATGCATGTATATGTGTGCATACATGTGTGTGTGCATGCATGTGTGTTTGTGTGTGTGTGTGTACGAGCATGCACATGTGTGTGGCTGTCTATGTGTGTGTGTGTGTGCATGAAAGTGTGTGTGTGTGTGCATGCATGTGGTATGTGTGTATGTGCATGTGAGTGTATATAACTATCTGTTATTACATAATTATATAGAAATAAAAAGTGGATTATTGAGAACAACAGTATCTGTATTCTTTGGAAATCTGAGGGAATAAACATTTTTCTAAGTGAAATATGATAATCTATATGGAAAATTCCTAATGTTGCATTATTTCAAATCCTAGTAAACTTTGTAGCACTGACCTTGACTTCATCGTGATGTGTTGATGGCTGTGCTTCCATGAGCTTCCTCTGCTCAACTTGTACAGCCTCTGTTTCCTATTGGTACAGGTTTGTATGATAGTGTCACTTGATATAACATCCCAGCACTGGTAAATAATATAGAGCAGATTGCCATTGACACTATCAACTCTTAGTACATGGGCTTGATTATCTATGTTCATATTTTCTATGGCCACTGTATAAAAGATGTCAATGCTTAATTATTTACACTTCCTAAGCATGGTCATAGCCACTAAATTTGAAGTGGCCAGGTTAAACTTCTGTAACAGAATGCAGTATTGATGTACCTCTAATAATTTTATAAAATTTCAAATTAATGCAAAACTCGACGAAATATTGATTCTTCTGATTTCATTTATTTGCATGTATTCCTGTTCCTTTCCTATATCATCAAGATCATCATTGTCCTGGTAGATCTTAAGGTGGTTCAGCCCTGCTTGACATATTGGTGCCCAGGTATATATGACTAATCAACAAAGGGCACTAAATGATCACTAAAAGTTGCATAAGGTAAATTCAACAATAACTGAAACTGCTTATGTGCTGTTTTTATTGCATTGTAGAAATGGTCCATAGTGTAAGCTTAATGCGTATTACTTCATCTTCCTTAACCAGCTTATGGAGGGTTAGCAGTTCTGCTAATTTCTCAGTCATCATAGAAATTGTAAACTACATCTTGTTCCTCATTGTAATAGTCCCTTCGATATGCCTTCAATAGCTATATAGCTGGGCTAGCTAGCATATCAACAGTGATTACATGATGGAACCCTCAAACCATGAAAAAGGCATCCTTCACTCTTGCTGTTGCTATGTTACATGATTTTAATAAAAATTTGAATATGTGTTTCTCTATCATAAATTATAATGTAAAAGTTGATTATCAGATCACGGTATTTATGATATTTGGAAATTAGATAGCAACAGGTTTTTTCTAAGTTAATCTGGAACAAATTTCTTCGTCATTCAGGTTTATAATAAAACGATATGCAGGATGTTATGATAGTACAGATTTACTATGTGTTTCAAGGAATAACCCAGGCACCGAAGAATATTAATAACCACTGATAAAACTGCTCCATTTGGACTAATTATTGTCTAAAGGTGTTGTATAAAACATGAGAACCACATCAAAGGTAGAAAGAACAAACATTGTAGTTACTGTCTGATGAAGGTTAGCAAATTTCAAGTATACTTACCTGCAGAGCAATGATCAGTTCTTTATTGTCAGCTTCCAGCTTATTCCTGACTTTCTCAAGCCTTTGCATGGTCAAGCTTTCAATGCTCAACTTCTTTTTCAAGTTGCAAAGCTCACCTGAAAAAAATGAGTCAGGTAACCCAAAAAACAAACAATGTCAACACAAGCATGTGACAAGTTTGTGACAACATTGTATACTTATCACAAGTTTGTGATGACCATGTATACTTAACACAAAGCTGTCACAACTATGTGGTGAAGTAGACCATGCATGTTATAATCGCAACAATGCATGACAACCTTGGGTGAAGATTGTCCTATTAACAACATGTTATGAATTTGCAACAAAATCAATTTAGATTGTCTCCAGATTGTCAAAGAAACAATCTTGCTATATCTTGTTTTTTGTTATAAATAAAGCAGAAATCTATGCATTATTCAATTTCTGATAGTTGCTAAGATGACCAAGATCTTCATCGATTCGTCAATTGTTCCTCTATGAAGTTGCAGTGCACATTAGGAGTTTTGGTTATGCTTTCTGTAATGAAGATTATTCCCCACAGAGGGAAAATGCAATTGCAAGCCTAAAAACAACTAGATAACACAGTGATGTTGCATTGTCAGATATACAGCTAGTTATAGATTCTATTATGAATAGTTTAAGAAGAATAATCTTATGCAACCCATTTACGGATGTGTTAACTGGTAGTAGGTACTAAAGCTAGGACGTAGTTTACCTTGAGAGACGAATTTGATTCATCATGATTTTCTCTACACAGTGCTGGATGTCTGCTCCATGACAAGAATAAAGAAACCCAACAGTCCACAGATTGGGCTAGTACCAACCTGTATAGTGAGTGGTTTTTTAATACTGTCTTCTACATGCCATGCAAAGGCTGAAGTAACTATGAGGAGAGCTACTTGTGGTAAAGTTAAAAAAAGAAAGTTTACATTAGCTACTATGTTTGTATATAGAAGTCAGAACTTAGCAAAATCTAGCTATATATTAGTGTGTAAAATAGCTCTAGGTATAAACCACACCAGCATGCTATGGCCCAGGTTAGTTCCCACAAGTAGTCCATAGAGAAGGAAAAACTCACCTGATTAGCAATTTAATTTTCCAAGTAGCCTAAAAAAATTGACTGCAGCCTCTCGTTCAAGTGTTCTGCGCACTTTAATTAAATGCTCTCACGAATTTCTGGTAAAATGGTAGCTAAGTTTTGTACTGGAAGGGATAAGTCCTCTTACACTGTTGCTAGCTAATACTTTTTTTTATCCATGCCAAGTTACACTGGCAAGCACTATATATGACATAATGCTCTTAACAAATTTGAAATTACACATTAGGACCTACTGGGCATGGCAGAAAATATGGTTGGCTCCACAGTGAATAAGAGGAGTTCTATTACAGATATGTAAAATATATTTCCATTAAATATTGTTGTGAGAGTTCAGGTTGCTTTGGCATTAAATTTAAGTGTACAATCTGACTATATATTTCATTGTAGGGAAAATCAATGAGTTTCCATGTGATGAGGAATGATAGCCCACAGCTCTCTACAACTATGTGCAGGATTTTAATTTACACAAATCTTAACATGCAACTGACAGCTGGTCTGATGGTGCAGGTAGTTACATTTATAGGATCCCATATGTTGTTTATATATTAATATACTTGTGCATGTGCTTGTCAAATGTTGGGATTCGTTGTCTCATGCATGTCATTTGAACACGGGATTTTTCATGCCCTTGTCATGTTGAGTTCTGTGGCCATATGTTTGCCAGTTCTTGAGTGCAAATATTCTTGCGTGTGTATGTGTTGTCTGTCCTTTAATTTTGCTTGCCCTTCCACTCAAACTGGAAGAAAAGTCTCATGACTATTTTATATCAATAACAATTGGGGATGTACAAAAGTTCAGTGTTTTTATGTGTTCATAATTATGTGTATGTGTGTGATGTCTGTGCCTGTACGTGCTCAGGCCAGTTAATGTTCCATGTGTATGCCATATGTGAGAAAAATTGTTATCTGCAGCATTGATTCATTTAGGGTGTATGCAGGAGAATGCTGTAAATGACAAGTGTGCTAACTAAAAGTGTGTGCGTGTCATGCTCACTACTTGGACTTATGCTCTCGAACATTTTCTTGTTATAATTTCTTCTCTCTTTTCAGAGTTATGACAATATAATATTGTGAAGTGTAATGTGTGGTCAAGGTACTAACTACCATAAACAGCCTTGAGCCAAGGTTGTAGCACAATCCGGCCTGGTTGCAACCTTACTACAACCTTGTTACAGGTGATCTGACAAAGGGCATTACAACCTTGTGTTTTCCATATGGGAAATCTGCTATACTATGAAGGGAAACAGGGACTTGATTCATACACAATTCATGTTTCCTAATAACTCACCTTGCTGAAGTTTATTTTCCTTCTGAGAAGCAGCCAGATCTTCCTCCATTTTTCCATTTTGGCTCTTCACTGTCACTAACTGTACAAGTACATGTTTGCATATTGTGAGCAAAGCATTGAGTGGCAAGATAAAGTGCAATAGATAGAGTGGGACAAAAATACAATTCAATTGCTTTAGCTCTAGCATTGCTCTAGCTATTGTCCTAGACCTCACATGGGCATTATTGATGTCATCATGTTGTAATGCTTGGATTGTGAATATGTGATGTCATCATGTTGTACTGCTTGGATTGTGAATATGTGATATCATCATGTTGTAATGCTTGGATTGTGAATATGTGATGTCATCATGTTGTAATGCTTGGATTGTGAATATGTGATGTAATCATGTTGTAATGCTTGGATTGTGAATATGAGGAAGTAGCTAAGAATGTGTATCTATTCATATATTCCTTAGAGATTCTGAAATTGGTGCTAACTTGTGCGAGGTCACAATCTGATACCTTACAATATAATGGGAGAACTAATTCTGAAACTGAAAATATCCACGTAAAAATATAACAGTGAGAGGAGTTTTGTTATGTGCTCTAGGAACTGGCTTCCCATGGAGATGG